>VWYK01088626.1:912-13176 GCA_013399775.1 Semnornis frantzii
GACTTGGACAGACTGGAGAGCTGGGCAAAGAGGAACCTAATAAGGTTCAACAAGGATAAATGCAGAGTCCTGCATCTGGGAAGGAATAGTAAACTGAACCCATGCAGGCTGGGAGGACATCTGCTAAAAAACAGCCCTGCGGAGAAGGGGGGGAATCCTGATGGACAGCAAACTACCCACGGGACAACAAGATGCTCTTGTGGCCAAGAAGGTCAATGGGATCCTGGGGTGCATTGAGTGTGGTCAGCAGATCAAAGGGAGGTTTTGCTCCCTCCCTCTCTGCCCTGGTGAGACCTCGCCTGGAATATTGCATTCAGTTTTGGGATCCCCAGTTCAAGAGGGACAGGGATCTAGTCAAAAGAGTCCAACAAAGGGCTATGGAGATGATTAAGGGGCTGGATCATGAACCCTATGAAGAGAGTCTGAGAGACCTGGGGCTTTTTGGTCTAGTGAAGAGAAGACTTAGAGGGGATCTAATCAATGTTTATGAATATCTGAGGGCTGGGTGTCAAGAGGGAGGGGACAGGCTCTTCTCAGTTGTGCCCTGTGATAGGACAAGGCATAAAGGGTATAAAGTACAGCACAGGAAGTTCCATCTCAACATGAGGAAGAACTTCTTTACTGTAAGGGTCATGGAGCACTGCAATAGGCTTCCCAGAGTCTCCTTCTCTGGAGACTTTCAAGACCCATCTGGATGCATTCCTGCACAACCTGAGCTAGATTCTATGGTCCTGCTCTGGCAGGGCAGGGGGACTCGATCATCTATGGAGCTCCCTTCCAACCCCTAACATCCTGTGATCCTGTGAACTTCTTCAGTCCTTTGAAAGTTCACTCTAAAAGTTCACTCACTTTCCTCACTCAAAAAAGTGGCCACCACATGGATGGCATTCTTGTTGTTCATATTAGTTAGTGACCAGCAAACCTAAAATTATTCTATATAATTTCATCTCACCAAGTCTTGCTTACTTTGTGTTCATTATATGGTGAACAGAGAAACAGAAACTCAAATGCACATCTATGGCATCTACATCAAAATCAACAGCAAGAGCAAACCTTTAAGAAGAGGGAAAGAAAGTCCAGCAGCCTTCTCTGTCGCTCCTCTGGGATGAGAAATGGAACCATCTGCTCATACTCTACAAACTGTCTGTTTAGAGTCTCCCATTGGAGGGTATGGCTCAGAGTTAACTTGTCCTTGCTATGTGCAGGCTCTCCCAGCACTTCTGATTTGTATTCACCATCAGTGTTTTGCTCTTGCTGTGTTGCTTTGCCAGGTGAACCCTCCAGTTGCCGCCTGAGTTCATCTGCTTTGTCCATTCTGAAATGAAATCTGAAGTTAAAGATACTACGTCATTCACAGTTAGAATCATCTCTTACCAGTCAGCTGTTCCACAAAACCAGACACTGAAAGTTTGAACTCCTGGAGTTGTGGGATTTAGCAGTATGGAAATGCTGGCAGCCACCTACTCTTTTCTAATTCTGATGGCAAAGGACTCTGTTCCTGGCCAAGAACATTGCCATTTTGCAATCACATGAACAAGCTCTCTCCCAGAAGACAAATATGCATATGCTACACAACTCAACTGGGCTTTGGCATGAAGGAAATATGGATTCTAGCCACAGCTTTGCCCCTGAGCAAGAATCTCTCCCTGTACTTCAGTCATCACAGTCACAAAACAGGTCATTACTATTACCATCCTCAGATTTGCAACAGAAGAATATGACCCAAGAGCCAAGTTTCTTTGAGTACGGATACTAAAACAAACTGCACATATCTGATGTGTTTCCCACCTAGTCTGGGGCTGAAGCACTGGCTGGAATAGGAGCTGTGTGGAAAAGCCAGAGATTCCTCCACGCATGTATCTTGACCAAAACAGACAGTAACATTCTATACTGCAGAGGTACAGCTCAGTACAAGAGGTAGATATTTCCCCTACAACATGACCTCTTTGAACCTGTAAACTGAAATATATGTGCCTCATTGAGATAGCAAGGTGCTTCTAGCAGTCTGATTTCCATCAAACTGGATTTATAATGGCTCTATTTTGCACTATAGGTAAAGGACTCCTTCTGATGCTGGATTCTCAGCCACAAGTCCTCTCATGTACATTACAGCCTTATTTTCACAGTCTTCAGGAAGGTCACCGACAGCCTTGAGTTCACAGTAACACTATTCCTTTGTCATAGCCTTCTGTGATCCCACTCTGCCACCAGAGTTTACATAATAGCAACACTTACATCAAAGAAAATCAAGCTTCTCCTGTTTCCATCAAAATCAGTCATAAGCTTATTTGTGTCTATAACATCATCTGACTACTTAGAGTATAACACACATAAATTAACAGTGTGGCCAGACAGCTAGGAAGTTGTCTCCAAAATGGACACAGCTCATCACTTTATTTACCAAATATATTGTTTTTTAAAGCAACTAGAAAAATTTTTAGCACATCATTAAACCCCCTCAAAGAAAGACACCAATGCAATTGAATTTCTAGGAAGTTCCTTCTGTATAGTGGCTTTTTGATTACTGTTCTAGCTTGACAAAAAAATGCCAAAACCCAAATATAACTAAAAATTTGAGTCCAATCTGCACTACTAATATATACACTTTTTTTTTTTTTAAAAAAATTATTTTTATTTTAAACTATTGTGAGCCTGGTTTAGAAATTATGAGACAGCACTAACATTATATCTGGGATTATTTTCCTTTGGCATCCATCAGTTATGCAGCTTGCTCACTGCTTGGAGTGGATCTTCCCCACCCCAGACCAGACGCAGTATTTTCACTTCCACAGTAGCTCCATACTATAAAGATAAAGAGGATGAAATTATCTTGTCACTGTGCACCATAACACCTGTAGCAAACCAACAGTCCAAGAATACATCTATGCTTGGATGTAAATGTTGATCCTTCACACCATAGCAGAGGGCAGCTTATGCTACCACAGCCCATATTCTGACCTGGACTAGGAGATGGAGGGCTATGAAATTTTGCTAAGTCTCCAAGGATGTCAATCTGGAACTTCCTACATCAACAGCATTTTGTGGGTTTTTTTGTTTTCCTTAATTATCTGTGTTAAGACAATACAGCCCTATGGGCAGAAAAACTGTGATGACTCTGTGCAAAGTAAACAGGAAGACTCTGTCCCCATGACTGTGTGGGAGTTACATTTGTCATATGCTATACTTAATCCTGGTACGGGATTTCAACCCACTCGAGTCACTGTGAAGCTGTGGAATGACTGTGAATCTGTTGAGAAAGCCTGGGTACAGTTCTGGGGGCTTCAATGAGCATAGTCCAGAGCTTGCATCCCAAATGGCACCACTCTCTTCCTAAGAGAAATCTCTCACCTTCAAAGCTACTCTGTTGTGCCTAAACCAATACATTCACCTTGATTACTGTGTAGAGAAGCCCAAAATCCTTTATAGAGGCATTAAACCGTTGGGGAAATTGAGGCATGGAGAAGAGAAATTAAAATTAAAAGCTTACACTGGCCTTAGGCCAGTAATTGAGCTATCCACAGCACTGCTTGAACTGTACTGCACTGAATGGCCTTGCAAATGTGTTTAGCAATTACTTTCTTAGTATTCATAATTAGGAGGCCTTTCTTGTTGGTGGCACAGCTAAAGTAAACTAAGATGATCACTTAAAAATTCTTACTCCATGAATCTATGTAATGAAAGAATTCTGCTCTCCACAGAAACTATTAAAACTAGCTATGCACACACATCATTAATGAGGAGCTAATTGTAACAGACTAGGTAAAACATTTCAGTGTACAAGGAAGTCTTTAATCTCCAGAAGTATACGAAAGCAAAATGAAGATCGTGATTTGCCTCCTTATTTACTCCAACTGTCTAGACTACTAGAAGAATATTAGACTCGCTATCAGTCCCCTAGTATTACTCTGTTGTCTCCATTCGCCCTACCTGCTTTAAATATTCCTTCTAACAGCCTTCTTTTGCATCTACAAATTCTTTTGGACTTTGCATTTTCTGTTCCTCTTGGAAGATAATCATTCTTCTAGACTGATAGTTATTCTTCCATCACTGGGTCTAGCACTGAAATATCTTTTGTATTAAGAATAGCATAGATATTTTTAAAAGATCTCACATGTTGGCTGTCTTATACATCCCACCATTATTTTCACCCTCATCCAGCAGCTTATTTTCAGTTATAAGATAAGTTATAAATGTCACAATAATATAAAAGGCAAAGACTAAACAATAAAGATTTTAAAGGACAGTAAAGTGAAATTACATCAAATAAACCTCGTGCTATCACTCAGAAAGTACTGCCAGATAACAGAGAGGAAGTGGAACTTAATGATGTATTTTCTCTTTTGTTCTAAATTAAGCTAGTGTGAAATCACACTGGAGTGTGGCTATGCTTTTTCATACTGATACAACAAAAGGGAAGAAAAGCCTGACCTAAACTAGCAGAAGGGCAGACAGAACACTGATACCAAAAGCTTACTTTTTCAACAACCATAATTTCAAAATCACATTCCACTTATATTTATCACAGATTAACTCCCCCAGAAGTTCAAAGAATAACCCCAAGAAGTTACAAAATCCCAATTTGCACCAAGATTAGGAAGTTTACTTATATATTTTAAATGGTTTATTGTCAAAGAAGGGTCTCATAGCTAGGTGATTGACCAAAATGCTATCAAGTCTCATATCCAATTTCAGAGTTTTGCCTGTTTTTTATGGCAAGTTCTGTTCTTTTTGCTTTCAAACAAATCCTTTGACATACCTGGGCTCCTAGATTCAGCAGCTCCTGTAGCAGTCAGTAACCACAGCCAGAGAAATGAGCATTGTTACTTCTGTCCATCTAGACATCTTGGTGCATGCAGCAGCTCTTTGAACTTTCCACTGTGAATCACTTGATTATAGCTGCTGCACTTACTTCCTGGAGAAAGCAGAAGTGAAGAGCAAATGAACCACATGTTCAGAACCCACCAAGCTCCTGAAACAGTTTATAACAGTTCATTTTACACACAAACCTGCCAGGCATTGCATAGTTGCCCCTGGGTTAAGAGCAACCAAGTACTTCCTCCATACCATATTCACAAAGAGAGGACAAGAACGGGTGTGTGGGTGGGTGTATATGTGTATATTCGTTTCTTTTTGTGTGTGCATGTGTGTCTGTTTATTTGAGTTGTTTGTTTGTTTATTTGAGTTGTTTGCTTGTTTGACTGGTTTGTTTGTTTCTAATTTATTGCTTACCTAGCTACTACAGGAATACAGCACCATGAAACACAAGCTGTCTGTGCAACCTGGACCCAAAGGGCAGGCAACAGTTGCAGTCTTTCCTCAAATGCAGTATCCTTAAACCAAATACATTTGAATGTTGAGGTGAATGATAAGACTTTGGCCTCTACTAAAGTGGTTGAGGCAGCTACTCAGACCAAAGCTAGGGTACAGGGCTGGTAGACAACTTCTTAGTTATCTCCTTGGGTTTTTTCGCTCTCTATAATAGATCTGAAAGGTTTTGCATTTGGTCTTTGAGAGGAGATGAAGTTTAAATATTTTTTATACAGGAGATTCAAGTGTTTCTTAAACTGCTTTTCCCTGATAATTTTATGGTGACCCTGAGAATCAGTACAGCTTTATAGTGACTGGAACCTGACAGATTTTGCCCTTGACAATTAAAGCCATCTGTTTTCTGTCAACATATACTTCACTCAAATGTCTGAAAAATTATTCAGGAAGAAATCTAACTTTCTCTTCCAGCTAAGCTAGGGCAGCATCCAGACTTCAGACTCCTGATATTTCCAAGGGTAGAAACACCAAATCTCAAAGGGAGTGTTTTTGCTATTTTGTAGGGTTAAATAATAAAAGGGACCATGACTGCCTGTATACCACAGAGACCTCCCGCAGCGCAGTGGTGTTTCTATCATAAAATGGTCCCAGAGGATTGTTCTCATCTCTTACTGTCGAAATGTATTTATTGAAAGAAAGATCAACAATAAAGGCAGCAACAATCAGGGGCTTCATTTATCCCTTTACAGATTATCCTTGGAATTAAGCAGCTTTGTAGCTTTGCTGCAAACAGAAACGTACCTTACGTAAAAATATATCCTACTCCAGTGTGTACATATAGCTGCCTTAAGACTGGGTTTTGGAAAGTATTAGCTAAACTAAATTTAATCTACGGTGTGTTTCCCAGGCAGATGCAAGTTCACTCTGAGATACTTTCACCGAGGTCAGCCTCAGTGAATGTCACATTTGACTGTATGTCCCAGGTTGGGAACTATATGGTTAAAAAAATCCTCTAGGGACTAGAAGATTGTTATTCAATCCCATAGTTCTGCTATCTCTTCATAAACTCAGGGCCAGGCCAGCTCCTTCTCCTTTCCTCTCCCTCCAGCCTTGTGTCTGGTTGGAGCTGCTTTGTTGGGACAAACATGTAAGGAGCAGGCCTGGTTTGGGGCCTCCAGGAGCTGTGTTTAAGCCTCTTGGATGGCAGAGGCATGGGGCGCTGTGGAGGATTGGAGCACTGGGGATTATAGATTTAGTTTTGGGTTGGGGGAAAATTCAAGGGGATTGCTTATGGATTTTGTATCTATCTTGTAATGTCTGTCTGTAACTCTCCAAATATAATTCTGTTTTTTCTCCATTTCATTTGAGAGCTTCACTCTATCAGCTCTCTAAACCCACGACACCATATGAGTGAGCTCCACTGAGACACACGCAGGTCTGGTTGAAATCGGTGCCACACTCACATGGCTGCATAGCCTCTGGACAGCTCTGAGGACAGGTCAAAAAAACCTCACCCAGCCTGCAAAAGGTTGTGCCAACATACCCACTGTTTTTCTGCTTTAGGCCATTCACATACTAGCTGATACTTCTGCAGCTGCAATCCACAAAAAAAACCACAGGGATGAGATGAATGGCACAAGCAGAGACATAGAACAGAATATTAATACAAATTCAGAGATAGCATTGTTGTTTTCCTTTCCTAAGTCAGAAACAAGCCTAAATGTGCTTCATTTCCACCCTTTTACTGTCAGTTTAAAACCACAATACAGAAGGTCATTTGCAGCAAACCCCCGTGATGTTTTATCAGAGCCACGAGTATTCCCTATCCAGTGCTGGTTCCCCTCACTAGACATTGTCAGAGCTGAAGTAGCCATGCAGTCATTAGTAGATCTTTAATCTGCACAAGCAGAGAAAGCACTGTTTCTCTTTTTGATTTTGCAGTGACTGCTGATGGGGCTAAAATCTGGAGTTTCAACGCACCTTCCAGCTTAATCTCTGCTTCACTGGAGCAAGACAGCTGTAAGCAAATTACCTGGAGCAAAAATAACTCAAGTGGTAAAGAGAAGTTAATTGTTAATGTAGACGGTGACAGTGCCAGAATGCCTTTCTTCATCCTTTTTCTTCCAATCTCATAAGGAAAAAAAAACCAAACATGTTGCTAACATACTTGCATTTATAACTATGTGGAAGGCACCTAGTTCAAAGGAACCTTCACCTTGGTTTAAGGTTAAAAGTAGTAATAACCTTCTGGACTAAGGAGTTACCTCTATCAACACCAACTCAAAACTGCTATCTTGTAGGGACAACACTCTTAGGTAGATCATCATTTGTGGCTCAGTGGAGATGAGATGCACTGTCTGAGCCAGAAATGCAGTAGGTTTCCTGAGACAAGAGTCTGGAGGTAACTACAAGGTGCATCTGTCTCACATCATCAAAATAATGTTCCTTATGTTGATTCTTATCAAACTTCCCTCTTCTTTACCACTCCAACCTCCACATGAAAATGGAGAAATAAAACCCTGTTTCATGTCTTTACATTAATACTAGGTAGATATGTTGGACTGGATGATCTTGGAGGTCTCTTCCAACCTGATTGATTCTATGATGCTGCTCATGCTGGGATTTCTTATTTACCTTAGTGGTCCAAAACAGCTAGAATTACAGCACTTCTCCAGCATGAGGCTAGAGGTTGGTCACCGCAGATTTCTCCAGAAACCCAACATGTATCATGTTTCAGTTATATTGGATTGACAAAATGGGCTGACTGGCTGCTCTAAGGGCAAACAGGCCCTCTGGCAATTGCTGAAAAGCTGCCATTTCCCAAAGAGATGGATAGTTCATAGCTGCCAAGTGCAAACCCAAATGAGGTGGAGCTTTGCTGAAAAGTCTGTCTTTCTCTCTTCAGCAAGTTTCTCTCCTTGTAGATATAAGAAACAAAATGCAGCTGATTTTGCTGAGACAATACATTTTTCTGCTGCATATTTATAAACTTCAGTCTAGAAAAAAAGCTAGTTAAATCCCGTTCTTTTCAACACTGCAGTGTCCAAAAGTTGAGCTAACTGTAGGGTTTTTTCAACTCTTTGCCTTTCCTTCTGAAATCCAGCTATCTTCTTTCTTTTTCCTTCATAAAAAAATGTTGATTAGAAAATACTCATAGAATAATTTTTCATTTACTTATCATAAAGGGAAGCGGTTGTGTTTCATTTTCCTCTCCTTTTTTCAATGGCAGAACAGAAGCTGACAGAGAAACCGCAGAGAAAGGCAATGCAAAAATTAAAACCATCTGTTCAACCATCATTTTCACTCATTATTCTTAGCAAACCTTGAAATCTGCAATGAAGGAGGCATTCAGCTCCTTCAGCAAATCTTCCCAAAGAAGTGAAGCATCAGCCTATGAAGTAAAAAGCCATGGGACTGTGAGTTGGCACAGTTCAGGTCCTCTCCCTCTGGCACTTATATGGACTGTGAGGGAGCATGGGGTACCATCAAATGCCACCCCACCTCTTTGCCCAGGTCTTCCATGGAGGTCAGAGCCCTGGGAAAGTGGGAACTAAAAGCCAGCTTCTGTTGGTACTGCCAGGTCACCCTGAACTGGGCCAGAGCCCTCAAGAGGCAGCCTTCCCATTCAGGCCTGCCGCCTTTGAGTAGCACCACCATCTTTGAGGAAAATCATAGAATCATAGAATGGTAAGGTTGGAAGGGACCTCAAGGATCATCTAGTTCCAACCCCCTGCCATAGGCAGGGACATCTCCCACGAGTACAGGTCACTCAAGGCCTCGTCCAACCTGGCCTTGAACACCTCCAAGGAGAGAGTATCCACAACCTCCCTGGGCAACCTGTGCCAGTGTCTCACCACCCTCACTGGAAAGAACTTCCTCCTAACATCCAGTTTAAATCTCCCCTCTGCCAGTTTAAACCCATTGCCCCTTGTCCTGTCACTGCAAGACCTTGTAAATAATCACTCCCCAGCCTTCTTGTAGGCCCCCTTCAGATACTGGAAGGCTACTATAAGGTCTCCTGGAAGCCTTCTCTTCTCCAGGCTGAAGAGCCCCAACTCTCTCAGCCTGTCCTCAGGGCAGAGCTGCTCCAGCCCTCTAATCATCTCTTCGTGGCCCTCCTATGGACCTGCTCCAACAGTTCCATGTCCTTCCTGTGCTGGGGGTTCCAGAACTGCACACAGTACAGTACAAATTAGGCAGCATGTACTGATGCATCGCCACACTATGCAGATTGTAAGATTACTTGCATATTAGCGCACCCACAGAGATAACTAAGCTTCAGCTTTGAATTAAATGGAGCTCATCCTAATGAGGCTGTGAAACTGGTAGCTGGTAAAGATGTACAGCAAGACAATGCAAGACAGTGCATCTCAGCCTATTGCCTGCCAGCACCCTTTGGACCTGAGTGCTCAGTCTGGATCAGGAGATCTAGTTACAACACTGACTACCCTGGCACCACATCTGATGGGTTGTAAAAAGACAGGGCAATTTGCAATGTTGGTATCAAATTTGGACATGGAATTTGTGTCAGGAAAGGGATCCATTTCCTTCCCCAGATAGTCTGCACCCCATCCTCTGTGCATGCCACCAGCCAGCCATCACCTTAATACTGGTAAAGTTTGATGAGTAGTAGCAGTGTTATGTGATAATGGTAATTTATCATGTGAAATTCTGTTATTTTGAAACATTTCATTGGAAATTGGAACAAATTCCTTCCATCAACAAAAATCCGTAAAAAAAAAACCAAACAAAATCAAACCAACCAACCAACCAACCAAAAATGGTTTATAGCAGAAGTGAAAGCATTCTTGCTTGAAGCTTTCAGACCCAAGCCCAAACATATAGATCAAATGAAAAGAATTTTTTTTTTCTAGAAGAAAAAAAAGTATTGAATATGAAAGTTCCTCTGGGAAGTTACCGTTTTGAATAAATGACAGCTATTAACTAAAAAATATGTTGCACAGGAAAATTTTTAAGGCAACCTGACTGAACACATGATCCTCACACTGGGAAGCACGTTAGTCTTATTAAAGATCAAGGAAGTTGAAAGGTTAATGTGAAATAAAATGCCATGCTATTTCTACTTCCTCCTATACCTCAGATTAATATTCTACTAGAGGATACAGAGGAATTAATTGTTTTCATGATCAGCTTAAAAACTGCCAGATGAAAGGATCAATTCTGCAGGAATTCTTTTACAAATATTTAGAAAACAAAGGTAGGCTTTAGCACATGATGTTTATCAGATGATACCACTCTCAGGCACAGCATTGAAGAAAAGTACAAGATGTAATTACCTAAATACAAACCAATCAAGAACTATCTTATTTGAAGACTTATTCCTCTCATTTTCTCTGCAGAAGAAAAAACAAAAACAAAAACAAAAACCCAAACAACAAAATCTCAGCAGATAATACCAGTATCTTAAGTCTCAGAAATTGGCCCCAGTTCTTGTTTAACCTCCTTCTGCTCTCTGCAAGGATGTTGCATATCTTGCACAACTTACAGCAATTCTCATCATCATTTTAGAAGAAATGAGGAGCCCGAAGTTGAAACTAAACTAAGAAAAATCATTGCAAAACAAATATGAAAGCAGATGTTCCATCTTTGATGTGTCTCCTACTAACTACTATTATTTTCCCTTCTGCAGTTCCCAAGTCTACCTATAAACTCCTGTTCATCTATAAGACGCCCTTGCAGAGAAACTCTGTGTGTGTCCACATGCTGTTTTCCCACATCAATAACTGCTCAGGTACTTTCAAAAAACTGATAGGCATGCTTAACCAGCTGTTACACTCTATTCATGGATAAGCCTGGCTTTTCTACAAATATTGCTCTAGCTGTCTGAGCTAGGCTCCTGTATCTTCCTCTTTCTTTAATTCCTTATTCAGAGAACTAACATTACAGTTGTGTTTGATTGCTAGATTTTGCCATGTCATACAAAATTCTGGGAAGAAGGAATGGGGACAAACTGATGAGAGAAATAGTTTTGTTACATAGTATGCTCTAGCTCAAAGAAAACAATTCTTAAGCTGACTAACTTCTCTGTGGACTGCGGTTTCCTTTTCTTCCTGGGAAAGGACTGCTTTTAGGGCATTAAGATTACTCTGTTCTACACTGGTAAATAATAAGAAAAATCTTTCTAATCTCTGCTTAATTTATAGCCAGATTCTATGTTAGTGGTTTCTTTTCTGCCAGGAACTTTACTTCTAAGGATATACAAAGTTGATGCTTCTGCAGAGAGGTATTATTACCCTTGAATTGGAATGCTAGTGCTAAACACAGAGAAATAATTTGTTAAAGAAGCAAAAATAGAACAACAAGAAATTAGTCTTTGGCTGTGTTATCATTTTAGAGCTCAGTATATTAGTCAGAATTTGAAAGCATAGCTTTCACATTTGCAACAGAGCCTGCTGCCACACAGAGTAAAGGAGGAATTGGTAAAAGAACACAGTATTTACCTTACAAAGAGGCTCGCCACAAGAGGAAACTGCAACGCACTCCTCAGCGGCCATGTGTAAAGAGTCTCTTTCGCTCTAACGCCTTTCCAGGGCTGAACAGCAATGTCTGCAAATTCTTCTTCAAGGCTGCATGTTAAGATGCTAGTTTGGACGCAGGGTCTCTAGGGTTGTCTTTACTTGGAAGAATTGCCTCTCTAGAAACAAGGAAATGTGAATGTCAGACTTCATGAGGAGGTCTGAGAAGGGTTATTCAGTAAAAAGAGTTGTTAAGCTGTGCAGAAAACAGACACCAGTCCTAAGTTAGTCATCAGTCAAACAACTGTTTTGTATATCAGTGCATTGGTCACTACAGAGTCTACAGGGGAATGTGCAGATGTCTCAAACTTGAAGGAAGCAGAAGTCTACCTTATAAGAGTTTTGGACCAACATACATTCAAAATGTGATCTGCCAGGTTTGTTCCTTTCATGCCAACTGTATAGCAGCAAACATACCAGAATCTGTGTTCAGACCATTTACAGAGTTACCAGTGGGAAAGGA
>VWYK01088628.1:259-13980 GCA_013399775.1 Semnornis frantzii
ACAGGCTGAGTTGGGGCTGTTCAGCCTGGAGGAGAGAAGACTTCAGGGAGACCCCAGAGTAGCCTTCCAGTACCTGAAGGGTCTCCAGGAGAGCTGGGGAAGGACTTGTGCCAAGGGCTGGAGGTGCCAGGACGAGGTGTAAAGGCTTTGAACTGGGAGAGGAGAGAGTGAGAGTGGAGATGAAGAAGAAATTGTTGAGAGTGAGGATGGGGGGAGACTGGCACAGGGAGTCTGTAGATGCTCCCTGCCTGGAGGTGTTGAAGGCTGGACAAGGCCTTGAGAAAGCTGTGCTGGTAGGAGGTGTCCCTGCCCATGGCAGGGGGTTGAAACCGGGTGAACTTTAAGGTCTGTTCTGACCCAACCCATTCTGTGGCTTTATGACACTCTGTAGGTGCTCTCTGTCACACTGCTACTTTTCTGCCTCCCCCCATAATGGTGCCTCCTGAAGTGCCATATTTGAGTGGTGGCTGTTCTTCTATCCAAAGTGCAGAGCTTTGGGAAAGGGAAGAACCAAATCTCCAGCTAGAAGGAGATTCCTCCTTTTTATCCAGTAGAACATGTGCCAGAGCAGCCTTAGGGGTCCCTGCAACTCACAGCTTCTCCAGCACAGGGTAACCAGCAGTGAAAACAAACCTCAGAGCATCTCCTCCTGCTGATCTGATGTATTCCTGTGGGCAACCCACGGAGAGTGTGGCTGCTCTCAGCAACACTCAGAGATCTGCAGCGTGAGTGCAGCCCAGACAGCAACTGTGTGCTGGGCTGCAGCAAGAGCAGTGTGGGCAGCAGGGCAAGGGAGGGGATTCTGCCCCTTTGCTCTGCTCTCCTNGAGGGACTATTGACAAGGTCTGGGAATGGCAGGACAAGGGGCAATGGGTTTGAAGTGGCAGAGGGGAGATTGAAACTGGATGTTAGGAGGAAGCTGTTTGCAGTGAGGGTGGAGAGACACTGGCACAGGTTGCCCAGGGAGGTTGTGGAGCACAGAAGCACAGAGATCCCATTCTGTGCTTCTGTGCTCCACAACCTCCTTGGAGGTGTTCAAGGCCAGGCTGGATGAGACCTTGAGTGACCTGTGCTAGTGGGAGGTGTCCCTGCCTGTGGCAGGGGATTGGAACTGGATGAGCTTTGAGGTCCCTTCCAACCTTACCATTCTATGATCTCTTGAGTCTCCCCAGCTGCTGTGACAGTGCAGGCACAGAGGGAGCCAGCAGGCTGCTGTGGGAGAGGGAAACCAGACCCAGCAGCTTTGTGGAGGAAGGAGAGCTACCTGGCAGCTGGAGGGGCACGGGGAAGGTGAACTTGGGGAGTGCCTGCAGGGTTAGGGATGCAAATGCCACAGGGCAGAAGGAGAAGCCTAAAATTCTGGTGTGAACAACTGAGTTTTATTGTCCAGCTTCTAAAACAAAGGGCAGTGATGCACAGGGTGAGCAGTTCCCATCAGCACAGCTCTTTTTACCTTCTCACCTGTTCTCAGCCTTTCTCCCAGTGTCCTTGGTTCTGGAATCCATTCTTAGCAGGTTGGTTTCTCAGCTGTGGGTTGTCCTTCTCTTCACAGATAAGTAGCTTCACAGATATCTCTAGGGCTGTTCTTTAAGAGCAGTAACAAAATACTCTTCTAAAATCTTATGGAGGTGGCAGCACCTTCCACTTTCCTGAGTGGATGTCATGTGGGTTTAGGCTTAGTAAGTTCCTACAATAGAAGTAGTCCCCCTGAGGGAGCAATGGGTACGCTGGGAATCCCCCTCCAGCTGTCCCAAGGGTGGTGATCACCCCCAGCTCCTCCTCTTCCTCAGGTCCAAGCAGCCCTGGTAAAAATCACCTTGTGCTGGGTGCAGCAGGGAGGAAAGTTTGGAAGCACCATGGTTACAGCATCATCTGTCTGTCTTTTCCCTGTCCCCTCCTGAGATCCTCCTTCCCCAGGCTGCTGAACTGAGGCCTGATTTGGTGGAGCAAAGGACCCCCTTAATTCCTTGCTCCCCTAAACTCAGGCAGGGCACCGTGGTACCAGGGCTGCCAGAAAACAGCAGCTAAGGGGTGACAGAAAGCAGAGCTGTACAAGATCAGTGCTACACTTCCCAGAGCTGACTCTGGGCTGCTGTTGGCTGCTTCACAAGCACTGCTGAGCTGTTTCCTGGGGAAGAGTAAGGCTCTAACGGGGCCAGGGAGAAGACAGCAGTTTGCTTTCTCCAAGCATCACAAGGAGCAACCTCATCCTTCGAGGTCCAGGCACTCCCTGCAGCACTGGAAGGAGGAGAGGCAGGATATGGGCTCTGTGCTGGGGTCTGAGCCATGTCT
The DNA here is from genome assembly GCA_013399775.1 of Semnornis frantzii. Lineage (NCBI taxonomy): Eukaryota > Metazoa > Chordata > Aves > Piciformes > Ramphastidae > Semnornis > Semnornis frantzii. The sequence goes on from VWYK01088628.1 coordinate 2,552, forward strand.
GTGAGGTGGCAGCTTGGAGAGCAGCCTCCTCTAACCCTTCTGCTCCTCACCAAGTGGGCTTCAGACCCCCTTCCCACCACTGTGCTGGCAAACAGCTACTGCTTTCTCCTTGTCCTTCATCTCCCCACAGCAGCTGAGCACCAAGCCTGGCCAGCAGCCACCAGCTGGGGCAGGACACAGGATCTTTGCAGGGTTTTAGAAGAGCCCTGGCCCCACTGCCTGGACAGAGCAGGACCCCCGCAGAGCTGTGCCAGCTTCCAAGCAGGCCGCAGGGTACCTCTGCCCACTGCCCGTTAACTCTACAGCTAGGAGCACTCACACGACACCAACCCACCCACGGGTCACAAGCAGTTCAGCATCTCCCTTCCGCGGCCCCAGCGCTGGCCGCCTCTGCTTCCTGCGGCCACGGCCGGGCACCTAGGTGAAATATCTGGAAGTGCCCCTGTTAGTCCTCTCCTGGGTGCTAAAGGAGCCCTCCTCCTCTTCGTCCAGCTGGAGGCTGCCGGAGGAGAGGCGCAGGCGAGCCATGGGCGAGCGCAGCCGGTGGCCGTACGGGGAGCAGTAGTCGGCAGCCAGGAGGTCGGAGTCCGAGTCGCTGGACTCGGTGCTGCTGCCCACGTAGCGCTCGGCGCAACGCCGCGGCCCCAGCCCGGCCCGAAAGAAGCCAACCCTGCGGCTGCTCAGCGCCGGGCATGGCCCCAGGGGCCGGAACTCGGAGCCGTAGGGAAAGCGAATGGCTTTCATGTCCGACTGGCTCCACGACCGCTTGGGAGGCTGCTCCTGAAGGCCGTAATCGAAGGAGCGAGCCGGTGGCCTGCTCTCCCCCGCCCGTGCCCCGCCCGTGCCCTCCGCCTCCCGGTGCGGCTCCCGGACCCCGAGAGGCAGTGCGGCCGCGGGGCCGTACCCGCTGGCTACCTCCTCGCCGCCGGGCACCGGCGCACGGCACGGGGGCTGCGGGGGCTTGTCCAGGTAGAAGATGATCTGCGGGGCCGTGGCGGCCGCGGGCTGCGGGCACGGCACGTCTGTGTACACCAGCGGCCGGGCGCTCACCTCCCGCATGTTGCCCACCGAGGTGCTTTTGCTGTTGCCGGAGAAGCGGTGGTGGGGCCGGAAGGAGGTGAGGGGGTTCCTGGCACCGAAGAGGTCGGCGGACTCCCATGCCCGCTCCAGCTCCAGCTCAGCGTACAGCAAGGGGAAGGCGGAGGAGCTTTTGGAGTGGGGCAGGAAGCCGAGGGCGGCTTCGGGCTTGGAGCGCTCCAGCTCGGCGGCGAAGGTCACCTCCACGGCAGAGCTGCGGCGACCGCTGTCCAGCGTGGGCTCGGAGCCGTGCACCCCGTTGGCGTGGTACGACCCCCGGCTGCCGTAGGCCAGGCGCAGCTCCTCCACCTGGGCAGGGGCACAGGGTGGGTGGGGGTGAGTGCCCAGACCCTCAACGGGGCAGTTGGGCCAAGCAGGGCCAGTGGTGAGGCTGTGGAGCTGAGAGTCTGCTCTGACCTCCACCACCCAGGGCTACACCACCAAGACCCACCCCAACACCCAACCCTGCCCCTGGTGCTGAGGGGGCAGTACCTGCTTGGAGACGTCTGTCAGGAGGTCCGGGGAGGAGCGGCACTGCCTCTCGTCGTAGCGGGATGCGTAGTGCTTTCTACAAGCCCAAGAGCAGGGCTGGGTGCATGCCCAGCCCCCCTCCCGGGCACCATTCCCCTCCCTGCTCCCCCCAGGTACCTCTCAAAGGGCAGACTCTTCATCTTCGCCTTCCTCCCATGCTCCAGCAGCTGCCTCTGCGTCCTGCCACTGCAGCGAGGGGGTGGAAGAGCTATGAGCAGACCCAGCCCTAGTCCAGGTGAGGCAAGGGGAGCACGGCAGGACCAAGGAAGAGGTCTCTCCAGGAAAAGCAGCTGCTGGGCAGCATCCCCTCGCAGCCGGGCAGGTGGAAGCTTGGGAGCCATCCCCACGCCCTTCCTCCCCGCCCCGACGTGCGTTCAGTTTGCCCTGGGGGACATTACCTGTAGCGGAAACTCGAGCCCTTGCTGCACAGCAGGGCTTTGGGCTTTGACTTGGGCTCTTCGGAGAGCCTGAAGAAGGCGTGGTACTCCACACAGGTCTTCCAGAAAGCCTTGCAGGCATCCCGGCTCGCCATGGTGAACTCCAGCGTGTCCTTGCACAGTGCCTGCGGGGCCAGAAACAAGCGAGCCCATGCCGGGAGTGTTCGGCAGGCTCTGCCCTTTGTCCTCCTCACCCCCCAAGGGATCACAGTGGGCTGCAGGGACTCTGAGCTTTGGGTGGCACAGGAAGATGCTCAGAAGGCTGCAGCAGCTCTGCTTATATCAGGACAGGCTGAGAGAGTTGGGGTTCTGCAGCATGGAGAGGAGAAGGCTTCCAGGAGAGTTTGGAGTGGCCTTGCAGGATCTCGATGAGGCTCCAGGAAGGCTGGGGAGGGACTATTGACAAGGGCTTGTGATGACAGGAGGAGGAGGAATGGGTTTAGACTGGCAGAGAGGAGATTGAAACTGGAAGTTAGGAAGAAGTGAGGGTGAGGAGAGACTGGCACAGGCTGCCCAGGGAGGTTGTGGAGCCTTGGTCTGAGGGTGATGAGACACTGGCACGGGCTGCCCAAGGAGGGGTTCAGGACCAGGCTGGATGAGGCATTGAGTGACCTGTTCTAGTGGGAGGTGTCCCTGCCTATGGCAGGGGCTTGGAACTGGTTGAGATTTGAGGTCCCTTCCAACCTAACCCATTCTGCGGTTCTATGCCATGCTCAAGGAGGGAAAGGAGAGTCACCCATGATCTGCAGGAGTGGATTTTACTCAAAGCCAGGCTCTTTGGTGGCTTATCCTCTGCCCAGCTGAGCCTGGCAGCTGCCCTGCAGTGTGGTACTCACAGAGATGTTTGGGTGGAGCTTGATAAGGAAATGCTTCCTCTTGAAACTCAGCTTGCGGATCTTGGACCAGTTGAAGGTGTTGATCTTTGTGTTGCCCTGCAAAGGATGGGCACAGAGTTAGAGCTGAATGGGGTGAGAATTGCAGGGCCTTGGCATGGCTCTTGCTGTTCTTGCTGAGGTCTGAGGAAGGGGTGCCCAGGTTTGCTGGTTGCTCTCTGAAAGTATGAATTGAGATAGATTCATAGAATGGCTTGGGTCAGACAGGACTCTAAAGCTTATCCAGCTCCAACCCCCCCTGCCGTGGGCAGGGACACCTTCCGCCAGCACAAGTTGCTAAAGGCCTCGTCCAGCTTGGCCTCCAACACCTCCGGGGAGGTTGTGGAGTACAGAAGCACAGAATGGGATCAAAGATCCTTCTGTGCTCCACAACCCCCCTGGCCAAACCTGTGCCAGGCTCTCCCCAGCCTCACTCTCAACAATTTCTTCCTCCTCTCCACTTTCACTCTCCCCTCTCCCAGCTCAAAGTCACTGTCTCTCTTCCTGGCACTTCCAGATCTTAGCACAAGTCCCCTTCAGGCACTGCAAGGCTGCTCTGAGGTCTCCCTGCAGCCTTCTCTTTTCCAGGCTGCACAGCCCCAACTCTCCCAGCCTGTGCCCATAGGGGAGGTTCTGCAGCCCTCTGATCACCTTGGAGGCCTCTTCTGGACCCTCTCCAGCAGCTCCAGGTCCTCCTTTTGCTGTGTTCCCCAGAGCTGGAGGCAGTGCTACAGGTGAGGGCTGAGCAGAGCAGAGCAGAGGGGCAGAATCCCCTCCCTGTGCTGCTGCTCTCCCTGCTCTGCCTGCAGCCAGCACACAGCTGCCTCTGGGCTGCCAGCCACCAGTGCTGGCTCCTGGGCACTCAGGCACCAACTGGCATCCCCAAGGCCTTCTCCTGCAGGCTGCTGTCAAGTACTGAAGCTATTTGTAAAAACCTGGGAGTTGCAGATGAACCCTGCAGAGGTCACAGTAGGAAGTCTCATCTGTCCTGGCTCAAACATCAGACAAGTTAATGCAAAACAAGCTGCCTACTGGAATCAAGACCCTCCTCTCCTTTTGCTGGGAAGTGTGGCAGAGTTCAGCTCAGCCCATACCAGCTCGAGCAGGCAGCAAGGCTACCTTGCCCCTCATTAGCATTACCCATCCTTTTATCCACTGATATCACAGCAGGACCAGGCACAGTCCTGTTCCTCTATGCTCTGGCATGGAGACCCTCTCAGCTTGGTGAGTGAGACCATATCTGAATGGGATCACAGATGCTCCAAGGATGCCTGAGGGGTGTTTATGGCTCTGAACAAATTGCTGGGTCTGGCAGTGCTAATTAGGAGCAGCAGACTCACAGTTAAGATTTTTCTCTTCTCCTTTCTGCTCCAGTAAGACGTTCCCTGGTGACAGGCAAGTGGTGTGGGAGGCTCTGACAAGGCTGTATTTACTCTGCAGCTCTGCTGTGAGTGCAGCCTGCTGTAATTACCCAGGCAGGAGGTGGCTATTTTCCCTGGCAGATTATAGAGGGGACAGATGTGACACAGCCCTGTCACCCGTGGTGCCTGCACAGCCACACTCGCTATGGCAAGAGCCAGCAGAGGCAGTAGGCAGCAGGCGTGGATGGAGGCACCGAGGCTGAGCCCCGCAGCAATGCCCTGGAGCATCACCTTCCACACCCTGGGGGCTGCCAGGGCAAGCTCCCTCTGGCAGCCTTTGGCAGGCTTTGGTGCTCCCTCTGGCAGCCTTGGAGAGGGTTTGGTGCTCCCTCCGACAGCCTTTGGCAGGGTTGGTGCGCCCTCTAGATTTGTTTGGGAGGGTTTAGTGCTCCCTCTGGCAGCCTTGGAGAGGGTTTGGTGCTCCCTCCGACAGCCTTTGGCAGGGTTTGGTGCTCCCTCTGGCAGCCTTTGGCAGGGTTTGGTGCTCCCTCCCCAGCGGCCGACGGCGCTGTCGCCGTCCCGCCGGGTGCCGGCAGTCGCCCCGCGCCCTGTGCTCACCCGCAGGACCAACACGCCCATGTGGGTGACTGCCAGGTTGATCTGGGTGCCCTCGCCGTCGCTGGCTGGGTGGGGGCGGATCCCATACATCTCCAGCTTCCTGGCCACATCCAGCAGCTGCACGTCTGACTCGGCTGGTGTCTTCCCGCTGCAGGCACAGGAGTGATGGCAATGGGAGGAGACTCATAGGAACATCAGGGTCGGGAAAGTCACTGATGTCCAAGCAGCAACCCAACCCCACCATGGCCACCAAAACATGGCCACAAGTGCCATGGCCACAGGTTGCTTGAGCACGTCCAGGCATGGGCACTCCACCACCTCCCTGGGCAGCCTGTGCCAACTTTGGACCATTCCTGCAGCAAAGGCATTTTTCTTCATCTCCAACCTAACCCTCCCCTGACGCAATTTCGGGACATTTCCTCTCCTCCTATCACCTGACACCAGGGAGAGGATCCCAACTGCCACCTTACAGCAGCCTTCTCTCAGGGAGCTGCAGAGAGCAATGAGCTCTGCCCTCAGCCTCTTCTCCTCCAGCTCCCTCAGCTGCTCCTTCCCAGCCCTGCTCTCCAGACCCTTCCCCAGCTTTGTTCCCTTTCTCTGGACCTGCTCCAGCCCCTCAATGTCCTTCTTGGAGTGAGGCCCCAAAACCGAACCTGGGACTCAAGCTGTGGCCTCTCCTTCTATCAGCTGAGCCTAAAGTGACCTCTGCAACCTGCTTCCAGAGAGCTGCAGAGAGCAATGAGCTCTGCCCTCAGCCTCCTCTGCTCCACACTGCACACCCCCAGCTCCCTCAGCTGCTCCTCCCCATCCCTGTTCTCCAGACCCTTCTCCAGCTTCCTTGCCCTTCTCTGGACACGATCCAGCAACACGAGTGAGAAGGGAGCTGCTGAGATGGGCTGAAAAAACACCATTTGGGATTTGCACGCACTGGCATCACACACACACACACACACACACACCCCCTTAACTGCCAGCCCTGCCTGCCAATGGGAACGGCCCTGTTGGCAGGCACCCACCAGGTGCTGTGGGTGGCAGCTGTGGCAGGGAGCAGCCCTTACCCGTGCCTGCGGTGGTAGTGCATGATTTTGTTGTCCAGATACTCCTGGTTGGGCAGGTACCTGTGGCTCACCAGGTGCTGTTGGTCTGTCTCCTCGTGGAAGTCACCCAGCTCGGCTGCAGGAGGAGGACATGAGGAGGGCATGGGTGAGGCTGTGAGGGGTGAGTGCTGGGGGAACCCCTGGCAATGCAGCCAGAGCCCCGGTGACCCCCAGGTGTCCGGCAGCAAGGGGCAGCAGCCTGCAGGCGCTCCCCTGCCCTTACACTGCAGCAGGTGGGAGACGAGCAGCGCCGCGCTCTTGTCGCTGCAGGGCAGCCGCCCCAGTGCCAGGTCCTTCTTGATCTGCAGGGTGAAGAGGTACCTGCCGAGGGGGACAGGAGCATGCCCTGGTGGGGGGCTCAGGGCGCAGCAGCGAGCCAGCCGCCAGGCCGAGCAGGGAGGGCGCTGCCGCAGGCTGTCCCCGCACCTCTCCCTGCGCTCGGCTCAGGTTTCAATGCCCAGGTCCAGGGGGGTCGCAGGAGGAGTGCACAGCCCTCGCAGAGGGGCAGTGGGCACCGCCACGACCAGTATGTCCCCGCCACCGAAACACCCACTAGGAGGTTTCAGAGTTCGCATTCCTCTGTGCTTTGGAGGGCGTTGGCACCTCTTGGGGCTAAGGTTGTGCAGAAGCTCTGCTTTGGGTTTTTTTCTTCATGCCTGGGCATGATGTTTGCTCTAAAATGTAAGAGCTAACAATGTAATTCTTAAGAATAATACTCAAGTTCTTTCAGAAGGCAGCTTGAGGCAGCAGCTGGGCTGAGCAAAGCCAGGCTTGGTGCTCCACCACTGAAGTCTTTGTCAGGGAGCAAACTGCAGCCTCCTAAGACAGCTGATCCTTCAAGTGGGTTTGCTTAACAATAGAGGATCAGGACCAGACCCTGCCTGGACTGGCTCTGCAAAGCACAGAGCTCTTTCAGAGCCTTGGATAATCACAGAGCTCTTTCTTTCAGTGCCTTGGATCATCACTGCTCACAGGCAGGCTCAGGTGGATGAAGAGGAGGAATTAAATCCATCCTCCACAACTGCCAGAATACAGGAGATAAAGGAGAGGGTGGTAAGAGAGCAACAGAACAAGCACTGTACCTGGTCAGCTCTTCTCTCAGGTGCCCGGGGTCCACTGGGAAAAATTTCACCATAAATTTGAAAAGAACCTCCTTAGGATCTTAAAACACAACACCTTCATAAGTTTCCTTTTCCAGGGCTACTGGGAACATTTTTACAACTCTCTTCACACATTGCTGTCTCCTTATGGAGGGAGTTACCATTTACAAAGCAGGTCTGGAAGCCCTGAGCACCAGGGACTCCAGCCTGCCCCCACAGAGCAGCCTGCCCATCCAGCCCAGCAGTCCCACTCATACTGAAATCACCAAATCACAGAGTGCCAGGGGCTGGAAGGCACCTCCAAAGCTCATTCAGTCCAATCTCCCTGCAGAGCAGGGTCACATAGAATCATAAACTCATAGAATTAGTAGAATCACAGACTCATAGAATCATAGAATTATAGAGTAATAGAATCATAGAATCTTAGATTCATAGGACTCATAGACTCATAGACTCATGGACTCATAGAATCATAGAACCACAGACTCACCCAGGTTGGAAGAGACCTCCAAGCTCACCCAGGCCAACCTAGCACCCAGCCCATGCCAATCAACCAGACCATGGCACTAAGTGCCCCATCCAGGCCTTGCTTGAACACCTCCAGGGATGGGCACTCCACCACCTCCCCTGGCATTCCAGTGCCAATCACTCTCTCTGGCAAGAACTTCCTCCTAACACCTACCCCTGAACCTGCCCTGGCACAGCTTGAGGCTGTGTCCTCTTGTTCTGTTACTGGTTGCCTGGGAGAAGAGACTGACCTATACCAGCTCACACAGGAACACATAGAATGGGGAGGTTGGAAGGGACCTCAAAGCTCAGCCAGTTCCAACCCCCTGCCATAGGCAGAAACACCTCCCACAAGCACAGGGCACTCAGGGTCTCATCCAACCTGGTCCTGAACACCTCCAGGGAGGTTGTGGAGCACAGAAGGGGATCAAAGATCACAACCTCCCTGGGCAACCTGTGCCAGTGTCTCACCACCCTCACTGCAAACAACTTCCTCCTAACATCCGGTTTCAATCTCCCCTCTGCCACTTCAAACCCATTGCCCCTTGGCCTGGCATTGCAAGACCTTGTCAATAGTCCCTCTCCAGCCTTCCTGGAGCCCCCTTCAGATCCTGCAAGGCCACTCCAAGGTCTCCTGGAAGGCTTCTCTTCTCNGGCGCTCACCCTGCACAACTTTATCAACATTATAAAACATAAACCATCAATAACTATAAAGAGAACATGTCCCAGTGATCATACAAACTGCAGAGAGCCAGGAGTGGGGTTTGCAGGGAGCAGTGCCAGGGTGCGTGGTCCCAGTGTGACCACCACCAGCAAGGCTGCAGGTTCCGGTGCTGGGCTCTGCTCACAGGTAACTGCAGACAGAACAAGGGGGAATGGCCTCAAGCTGAGGCTGGGGAGGTTTAGATTGGACATTAGGAAGAAGCTTTTTATGGAGAGAATGCTCAAGGACTGGAATGAGCTGCCCAGGGAGGTGGTGGAGTCACCCACCCTGGGTGTGTTTAAGGGTGGTTTGGATGTGGTGCTCTGGGCTATGGTTTAAGGTGAATCTTGTAGAGGAGGGTTCTAGGTTGGACTTGGTGCTCCTGAGGGGCTTTGCCAGTCTGGATATGGCTGTGATTCTGTGATCTTGCCCTCCAAGCACCTGGGATGCATCATCTCCAAGGCAAAGAGTGTGGAGGGAGGCAATTTCCTAGGCTCTGTCTGTCCCAGCACCCTGTGGGGTCATTGAATCTTTTTTGGGTTGCAAAAGCCCTTTCAGATCATCCAGCCCAACCATTCTCTAACTGCCAAGTGTGGTGTTAAACCATGTCCCTCAGCACCACACCTTCAGGTGCTGCAGAGGGTTTGCTCAGAAGGAAGATGGGGAAGAAATGCCTGAAATAAACAATCCCGTTTGTGGTGCACTGCTCTTGAGCAGGCTTTCCCTGTGCAAGGAAATTCCTGCAAGCACTCTCTTGCACACCCCTGTCCTGGCAGTTACTGGGGCTATGGCCTCATGCTCCTGAGCATCTCCTCATCATCATATCTCTGGGGAGATGATTGTTTGGTGCACTGCAGGGGTGATGGGGAGCAGGCAGCAGCTGAAAGAGGGCAGGGTAGCAGGTGCTGAGCCTGAATTCAGGTCAGGCAGCACCTTCAGGCAGCCGTGTGTGGGAGGCCAGGGAGAGGCTGGGGCTGGAGGAGTGGCAGAGCCTGTGAGGCACATGGCTAACCCCACTGCATGGATAGCCTTCCTTCATGGATAACTCCACAGCTAACCCCACTGCATGGATACCCTCCCTTCATGGATGTCTTTCCTTCATGGCTAACCCCAGCTCAGGGCTAACCCCCTTCATGGATGACTTTCCTTCATGGATAACCCCACTCCACACTTAACCCAGCTTCATGGCTCACCAACTGCATGACTCACCGCACTTCACAGCTAGCCCCACTCCATGCCTATCCTCCCTTTGTGGATAACTCCATGACTAACCACACTCCATGGCTAATCTCCCTTCACAGCTAACCCAGCTTCATGGCTCACCCCACTTTAAGGCTGACCCCACTTGGTAGCTAACCCAACCTCACAGCAAGTCCCCATTTCACACAGAGGGGGCAGGAGGGCAGGCATGAGTGATGCCTACCACCCTGCCAGCACAGCACTGCAGGCAGGCAGCTGCCCCTGGCCCTCTGCCAGGCTGCCAGGTTATCACCAGCTCAGCCTAAGCTGGGGCAAGCAGCTCTTCTGCTTCAGCTTTGCCACCCAGTCCTGCCCAGCACTCAAAGGAGCTCAGCTGGATGCCGGACAGCAGGGCCCTGTCCCCAGGCAGAAGTGTGCCTGCACTGCTCTGTCACTGGTAGTGCTTTAGACGTTTAGTCTCAATATACTTACTTTTGACTTGCTTCGTTATGGGTTTCAGTAGTTCCAACCAGACCTGAAACAAGGCAGTGAGGAACTGGGTAAGTAATACAGCAGAGCAGGCACAGGGAGTCCAGCAGCAGCCACAGCAGCAACCGCAGCAGCAACCGCAGCAGTAGCAGCTGGAGAAGCCACAGTAGCTGCAGTAGAAGTAGCAGCAGCAACCGCAGCAGCAGCGGCTGCAGCAGCAACCGCAGCAACATCTGGAGCAGCCACCGCAACCACAGCAGCAGCAGCAACTGCAGCAGCATCTGCAGCTCCAGCAGCAGCATCTTCAACTGCAGCAGCTGCCATGACTGCAGCAGCAACTGCAGCAGCAGCCACAGCAACAGCAGCAGCAGCAGCGGCTGCAGCAGCAACTGCAGCAGCAGCTGGAGCAGCCACCACAACTACAGCAACAGCTGCAACTGCAGCTGCAAGTGCAGCAGCAGCAGCAGCCACAACTACAGCCAGAGCAACAACTGCAGCCGCAACTGCAGCAGCCGCAGCAGCTGCAGCCACAGCAGCTGCAGTGGCAGCAACAGCAGCTTCAACTGCAGCAGCCACTGCAACTGCAGCATCAACCACAGCAGCAGCCACAGCAGCTGCAGGAGCAGCAGCAGCAGCTGCAGCAAACACCACAACCACAGCAGCAGCCACAACTGCAGCCACAGCAGCCACAGCTGCAACTGTAGCAGCAGCTGCAACAGCCACCACAGCAGCAGCAGCAGCCACAACTGCAGCTGCTGCAGCAGCAACTGCAGCAGCAGCTGCAACTGCAGCACCCACTGCAGCAGCAGCTGCCACTGCAGCAGCAGCAGCTGCCAACTCAGCAGCCACCACAACCACAGCAGCAGCCTCAACTGCAGCTGCAGCCGCAGCAGCAGTGGTGCACTGGAATGTGCACCAAGGCGTTCTGGCACCAGACCAACCTTGCTGATGACTTTTTCCACCTGGTACTTCAGGGAGTTGCCCCAAGCAGTTGTGGGTGGCTGCTGGGAGGATGGAGCAGGGTGCAGCACTTGCAGCCCCATACCAGGACCTGCACTCACCTGGTGCCCAGCCTGGCTGCAAAACTCCAGCCCGAAGTATTCCTTCTCCACAAGGTTGAGGTGGCTGCAGGTGAGGTTGAAGAGTCCTTTCCCGCAGGATTTTTGCTGCCAGGCAAACACAGCAGAGAGGCACAGGTTAGGTATCACTGACAGTGTTCCAGGGAGGGAGGGGAAAAGGTTCCACTTCCCTGCCTTCACCCCAAGGGTTTTCCTGGTTTCTGATTTATAGAATCATAGAATGGTAAGGTTGAAAGGGACCTCAAAGATCGGTCAGTGCCAACCCCCTGCCATAGGCAGGGACACCTCCCACAAGCACAGGTCACTCAAGGTCTTGTCCAACCTGGTCCTGAGCACCTCCAGGGAGGTTGTGACACCCTGTTCTGTGCTCCACAACCTC
>VWYK01088642.1:7164-40603 GCA_013399775.1 Semnornis frantzii
ATACCTAGAGCAAAATGTATATTTAAAGTTCCATGGAGTTTCTGAGGCCAATCTGATTATTAATCACATAGTTTAATAAGTTGCAATTTTGTGAAACACTGGAACTGTTGAGTGGGTGAGGGACAATTTTAGTGAGTTGTCAAGATTTATCTTCAGCTCATCTATAGACTTCATTTTCACATTATCTTCATAAAATACCACCACTTTAAGGAATGAGAACTTTGAACAAAATTTATGTAGGGAATGGGGGGAAAAAAATCACATCATTAAACCCACATGGTCAACCACATGGGTGATGTACTAGAACTGCCATCCTCCCAAGTGCATGTGATGTGTAGGAGGTCCTCAGCTCCAAGCTCAGCCTGTCCATCTTGCCCACCTTGTAGGACTTTCCATTGTCCTTGAGCTAGCAAAAGCATGGTGCAGTAAGTCTGAAGACGGCAGCAGTACAGCTGTGGAGAACAGCATCTTTTGGTTTGCGAATAAAAAGGCTTCCTCATCTTTCTTGGCAATCTGACATCTAAACTTCCAAACATGATGCTTGGCAGTCTCTCTCAGATGGCCCAAATACTACAGCACATATAAAGACAAAAGAGCAGATATCACTGAGAGCACAGACACTGTAGAATTACTCATGATACATGAGTATACCACCACAAAATGTCAGTTCTTGCTGGGTTTGCCAGAAATACGACTTTTCCATGCTGTACATCAGCTCGTTCTAGTTGGGAACTTTAGCACTTTGACTCCCAACAGTTAAACATCCTAATGTTGAAAAAAAATCTTCCATTTCCTTCTGCAGGAGGTGATTTCTTTTCTCAGCATCTTCGCGAGCACGCTCAGAATTCCGCAACTTTATCTCCAGCATGGTGTACTTCTTGCGTTCTTGGTCCAGTTCTTCTTCTAGCCTAGCCACATGCTTCCTCAGGTCTGCGCTGGTTTCCTCAATTCTTAAAACCAAAGGGGAGAGAGAGAGGAAGGGGGGAAAATGTTTTTTAAAAGTAGCTGGATAAATACTGATGATAGCTATGATAAAGAGAAGTTGCTCCACATAGAGCTAAAATATCTTAATTCTGAGGAGACTTATAGGTGGGCACTAATTGCCATTTCATTAATGGTGAGTTCAGGGGCAGAGAGCTTCTGTTTGTATCTCGAAAAAAATAAATGCTCCGGTTTTACAATCCAATGCTCACTTCTGGGCAACAGGCTGAAGGTCTGAGCAGCGATATTAACTCCTTGGGCTAAGTTCAATAGTATTTTAACCTCTGTTTTCATGCTGATCCCATGTTTCTCTATACAGATATACAGCACAGGGAAACACCTTTGGAAGTCAGATAGGAATGAGATCATGATCTTCCCTCCTAATCCATTTTATGCTATTTTCTGTAAAATTTGGTTACTGATACCAGAGCTGAGGAATAAAAGCTTTTCCTACTATGCAAGGTTTACAAAACAACATTTCATATGAGAAAGAATCTGAAGAACAGACCTTAATTTGTCTGTGCACAGAACTAATGCAAGACTAAGAGCTTTTCTCTAAGGAAGCCAAAGATCAAGTTCCATGGTTGTTTGGTTTGGAACAAGCAAGAAGGCGGTCATCTTTTTCACTGTGAGAGTGACAGAACACTGGAACAGGCTCCCCAGGGGCGTTGTGGAGTCTCCCTCTTTGGAGATAGTAAAAACCTGCCTGGATGCATTCCTGTAAGATCTGGTATGGTCTTTCATGGTCCCTTTCAGCCCCTGCCATTCTGTGATTCTCTGATCCTCAGCATGTTTCCTAAGTGCAAGACAGAACGGTGGTGTTGACACAGAGAGAGAATATCCAATTGGGAACTTGTGATCACTAGAATGTTCAGAAAGAGTGATTCTAAAAAATCAGGCCTTTCCTAGGAAAAATGTCCTCTCTAAGTTTAAAAAAAAAGTACAGACCCACAAACAGTCACCAGCACCTCTTCACTGATCTTCATGCTCAGCTATGAAGCTAGGATGCTTGGCTTCCCTGTGAAAGTGTTATTTTTAAACAGGGCAGGTGACGCTCAGTGGAATGCCATGGACTGAACAACAACAAACTAATAAAAAGTGAGACCTTGTGACAGTCCTAGGAAGGTCTGAATTCAGTTTTGTGAGCACAAGAAGGCATTTTTGCAGGTAATGCAAGGCATCCCCTTAAAATGTTCCATCACGTACAGCGAAGGATGGAAGTAGGATTTCTGTCACAACTTCCACAGCACCTTAGAAGTCACACAGGTGTGCTGATAAACTCCAACTGATGTGCAAACAGGAATATGTACTGCCCTTTGGTGAAGCGAGACTTCTCACCCCCACATGTCTTCTGGAGCTAGCATGCTAATCGTCACACATCCCCTTTGTAACATTTTTGTTGCCTACTACAGCTCTGAGCTACCACTTTCTTCACCCCAAAGTTTTTAGGGATCAGCTACAGCAGCCTAGACCAGCTGTCCACTTTCTGAATTACACAGGGTCACGTTACCTACTGTGTTTCCACATAAACAACATAACAGGTCCTCTCCAGATCCAGGTGGTAAACATGAATTACTGAAACTCAACAGAGAATGCCAGATAATTGTACTAACCTTGAGGGAGAAATGCTCTGGAACAGACTGGTTACAGAAGGCCATAAAACTTGCCTCCCTCTGACTAAGAGCAAGAAAATGGGCAGTTGATGATAAATAACAGCTTTTCCATCAGCAAGTGCTCCTTACCTCTGCCCCAGGCAGGTATTGACTCTGCTTTCTCTCCATTTATGTATGTGCCAACAAAAGCTCATATTCCTTCATTAAAACATGCCCTGCTACACACAGTGAGTTCTGCAAACCACACAAGCACATGTGCAATGGTGAAGGAACTAATTATTACTTTTGGGGACTATATTAAATAAAGCTAGTGAGGCAGCCCAAAGTTCCCTTGCTAAGCAGCTTCCCTTTGCTAGCTAGTGCCTGTCTTTCCACAGGAGCAGGCTTTCATGCAATTTGAAAGGGTACATTTTTTTTTTTTGCACATGTAAATTGCTGCAGACATAGTGAAAACATTGCAAAATTTTTGAGCTGAAAAACTTGGCTAGAAATTCTTAAGACTTGACAGCAAGATCCTTCAGGGCATAATTCTGAACAGCTGGAGCCCTCCTGTTTCATACAAAAAGGCAGTGATTGCATCTTGCCTGGTTTTATGAAGCATGCTTCCTCAGGCATTTTTTCTCTTCGTTACTTTCATAGAATCATAGAATGGTCCAGGCTGGAAGGGACCTCCAGAGGTCATCTAGTCCAACCTCCCATGCAGGGAGCAGGGACATCCTGAACGGGAGCAGGGACATCCCGAACTAGACCAGGTTGCCCAGAGCATCCTTTGTCCTGTGAGACCTGGCCAATTCATAGTCCTCTTCAGCCACAGTGCTTTCTGTCCCTGTCCAGCTGAAGGGAAAGGCAGGTGATCAAGCTGATCCATCTGAAACTCCTCAACAGCTGGAATGAAGAACAGGTCTTCCTGGATGTCCCCATTGGAACACTTCTGCTGATAAGAAGTGGGAAGTCATCTCTTCCCTCAGAGACCAGGTAGAAATGTGCAGGCACACATATCCAAGTTTAGCAGCCTCATTTGCTTTCTGTTTATCATTCTGGATCCCTGCAACAAGGCTTGCCAGCCCTGTAGAATTAAATGCAATGCATATACCCTCATTGGCCTCTCATTCTGCATCAGCAGGGCATCTAAACAAATCCAGCAAAGCAGCCATGAGCTACCATCCTCATTCAGAAACCTTTTCCAACACACCATGCTAGCAGTTTGGTGGTGTTCTTGACAGCTCTACCTGGAACACGAGGTGGGAGTAAGCTTTTCTTCTGCTCTGTGATGCTAGGTTAGAAGTGAAACTGTTACATTACCTGATTCTCCTTCCAGTTTCACATACTAAGGTTAGTATAATGCAAGAGGCAGAAAAAAAGCTGCAGAGGCTGGCAAGCTGCCACCAAGGGCAATCATAAAATGAAGCAGGATGGTAGCAAGTATTACCCTGCCCTAACAGCTGGTCCACTGGAAGAGATCACACTTCAGACACATTTTTGAGCAATTAGAAGGAAAATGAGGCAAAAAAGTCATGGGACTTTCCGTTCCATGTCTGGGAGACTGATCTGAGAAATGGAATCACAGAATCATAGAATGGTCTGGGCCGGAAGGGACCTCTAGAGGTCATCTAGTCTGGCCCCCTGCAGTCAGCAGGGACATCCCCACTAGACCAGGTCACCCAGGGCCCTGTCAAGCCCTTTGAATGTCTCCAGGGAAGGAGGCTCCACCACTTCCTGGGCAACCTGTTCCAGTGCTCCACCACCCTCATAGTAAAGAACTTGTTCCTATGGAAATCTTAGCAGAAGGACTAAAGCACCAAGGACTAAAGCACCAAGAACTTAACACACACATACAAAAGCTGAGAACTGAACCGTTTGTAGGAGATGGAACTACAGCCCTTCAGTGCAAAGTAGCAGTGCTACTGAGCACAGGCCAGCGATGGTTCTTTCGCGTTTTAAGCCGGCATACTGCTCTGCAGATGGCTGTATGGTGAACCATGTTTAATTCCTTTAAGCAACAATGCTTCATGTGCATGTTTCCCTGAGTACTTGTCTGAAAGTCATTGTTAAGCATGCACTTACACTCATAAAACCTAATATGGTTACACAAATTAATGAATACTACTTCCTAGTTATTAATACCAAACACTTCCCAGAGCCCTGGCTTACACGCATCTCTTGAAAGTGAAGGAACTTTCCTGAGCACAGATCTAAAGTACAGCACCTGCAGCTGCAGTCATGCAAGTAAACTTCAGAGTGGGAAAAGCACTACACATTTCACTATTCTGGTGCACAAGCAGCAGCAGCTTCCTGCTACTTTGATTTAGTGGCTGGCCATATGAGTAAAGGACCGGCATAAGCACATCAGAAATCAAAAGTCAAGTTTCTAGAAGTTCAACACTGAAAGGCTGCTGAAAAAGTTGTAGCTGAGATGTAGTCCTAACACCACTACAACATAGCCAGAGAATGGTTGAGATCAGTTCCCAGAAGGATGTTTCAGTTGGAAAAAGCAGCAAGAAGCCCTCAGTTTCAGACTGATTTGGTACAAATCTTTGCACCTGCATAGACCAACTGATATCCTTGCTAAGACCTGGCCACCCTAGGTCCCAATCTCTTCCTCTAGGATGTTAGCTTTGCTGTTAATACCCAGAACACTGACAAAAAGCAGACTGATACCCTGTAAAAAAAAAAAAAAGTGAAATACTGGAATTCCCTGTTTAATGGAGATCCTCTTTCTTGTGATCCTCTCTTAGAAAAGGTGGACAGTGAGGAAAGACCAGAACCAAATCTACTGTCTTCCAAATGCCAACTCAGCATCTGAGCACCTGATAGCCTGGTAGCCCACACCCATGTGCAATCAGGAGTAGTGCTGACAGATCACTTCTTTGTCCCCCCTACAGATAACTTTACCTTTTAATGTTAGTTGCATACTCAGTCCTCTGTTTGCTCAGTTCTGTCTGTAGCTCCACCACCAGACTCTGCAAGGCTCTAGAGCATTTGATGGAGTCTCTGGAAGCTGCAGTTGGGTTGCTTTGTTCGCTGCTGCTGCTGCTGCATGCATCAAATCTGTCAATGCTGTTCTCCAGATCTGCAGTCTTGACCTCACTCTGAGACAGTGAGCCCTGAGTTACCCACTCAGTTTTAAGAGAGCTTAAAGCAGAAGAGTCACTGGCCCGGCAGGCTGGGCAGCTGCTAACTGAGTCCATCACGGAGATCTCACATGATGATGTAGACCACGTGGTGCTGGCCATGCTCTGTGTGCTAAGGGAGAGGCTGGATGAAGGGACATTGTCATAAGTAGAGAGTCTCTGGGAAGAACAGGAGTCTTTAACTCGTTCCCCAGAGGCTGTCCGGCGATGGCCTCGGAGGGAGTACAGTCCATTCATCAGCCAGTTTCCACTGGAGGAGAGGTTGGGGATATCTAAGGATGAGCTGCCCAACTTCGGACTCACAGACCGTGCTCCCTGCTGGCGTAGGGAGTATTTCCATGGAGGCAGTGTCTGCATTCTTTTATTTGGGCTGGTGGCAGGCTGAGTCACTTTGCCACTGTGCTCTGAAGGAGTGTTTTTCACCGCGGGCTCAGGAGTGGCCTCTGGTGCTGCAGCGTTTATAGACGGCAAATCAGCAGGGCTGGGGATGCTGTTCTCTGACCTGCTGTCATCCCCATCCTCCTCAGAGATCCACTCCACAGTACTGCGCTGACGCACAGGTCTGATTTCTAGCTGGTTCCCTGGCACGTCGACCTGAGGAGCAGCAAAGATTCTCCCCTGCTCACTTATCAACACCGTCATCAGGTGCTGAACCAGCGAGGTGCCTGTGGGGAGAAAACAAAGGCAAGCAGCTGATGAGACATGAAAGGTATCACTCCCCCCCATGTCTGTGACATGTTCTGTGAGCTCCTTGTGAGGCAGCCCTGTGGCCAGCATGCACCCCAATGGGTCTGCACAAACAACTGCTCAGGCCCTTTCTGTACAGGACTGCAAGGGACAGGAATCATTTTCTTTGCTGGAATGGGGAACTGTAAAGGATACAGGCATCGGTCCAGCTCATGTAGCTATCACAGTACAAATAATCACTAACAATGGTTAATAGATTGGTCTGCTTAAGGACACCTTTGAAGGTAACAGAAGGACACTGGGAAATTAGGGCATGGCCATACCATACCAAGGCATGGGGTTCAGCGCCAGCATCAATCTCACTGTTTGCATCCATGCCAGACAGCATAGCCCCGTGCAGAGATGCATGCCAGATCCTGAGCCCAGTAGCCTGTTTGCTGGGGTGGAGCACCTCTCCACCCAGCCTCCAAAGGCAGCAGGTTTCCAGGTAACCCTGGAACTTACTATTCATTGAAGAAGCAAAAATCCCTGCTGCACTGAGTGTGCAGAGAAGCTTGCAGGAAGCACCTGTATGATACACATGTACCTGCAGAAGGTGGACAGCAAGTACAGAAAGCACTTGCCATTACTTAAATCTCCAGAAAGAAGCTGTCATTGTTTTCCAGTTGTGGAACAGGCCATTATGAACTGGTAGAGAATATGACTCAGTAAACCCATTACAAAGTGCTTCCTAAAAAAGAGGAAAAGCCTTTAAAAGAGCAAATGTCTAATCCATCTTTAAGTATTGTCTGAAATAGAGAGTGAGAGTAACATATTCAGGGGGTCAAGATGAGAGCCCAAGTTTTGACCTGATAGCAAGAGGTATTGAACTTGCCTACAACTTCCATTTTATGTCTGTGAATGCAGGTAAAGAAAGAAAGGTCTCTGGAGATAAAGACATTCCTAACAGTTCAGCTGTCAAACTTCAGGTATTTCTATTTGAAATTCATGGTTTAAATTTGAATAGAGACATAAGTGAACTGCTTTTTATTGAGGACTGGCACAGGTATTTTTCTGTATTGGTTGATTTAGTAGATCTGGATTACTGGGAAGTTAACATATATATATATACCCACACATATATATATTATTGAGAGTCCTCCACAATTTCCATTTAACCAGTCTTCTTATCTAACAATAGACCAAAACATTGCCATTGTTGTTGCTCATGTGTATAATGACTAAGTCTAAAAATCCAGCCACCAAATTGTCATCTTTCTACAGTTCAGATGTGTCATAGTAGAGAACTCCAAATCAGGTCACTGTAGCATTTTGGTACAATGATTAAGAGAGACCATGGGACCACAGCTTTTATGGCACCTGTGCACCTACACACAGCACAAGTCCATGTGTCATCAGCTGAACTGCATAACAAAATGTCTGACGTGGACTGAATCCAAACTTGTAATTTGTAGCAATTGAACAAGAAGCATGTTGGTGGCTCAGGCTGTTAAGAGTCTTATCAGTGCTAGCCAGCTGGCCACTAGGGGAAGTCACAGCATCATGAAACAGATGGAGGTGGCTGCTGTCCCCACCTCTGTAATACTGAATATGCTGGGATGAAGCACCACAGAAAAACACCCACGACCCTAAAAAGTCCCAAAACAAAACAAGGAAACGACAAAACCCCCAATGACCAAAACCATCATTCCTGCACTCATCTTCTCCTCCTCACATTTTTAAGTCTTCCCTGATTTGAGGGAAAGGTCTTAAATCTACGCTTAACATTGTGGCTCAAATCTCTGTGGCAGGCTTTCAATCTCTGAAGAACTACAGTAGGAACCACTACCTCAGGCTGTGAAGTTTGCCCTGTTACTTTACAGTGAGGTCACCATGTGCCCTTCAGAGGTCACTTGTGCAGAGCTAAAGGCACGCATGCTGCTAAGGTGTGATAATGCTGCCATTCTGTAAAGGATTTCCATCATGTAAACACCACGTCAGCTGTCTCCTACAGCTAGGTAGCAGTGCCAGGGCTGAGATGAGACATCCCGAGCACAGCATCTCCATCTGTGCCTAATGCTGGATCAATCCATATTTTTTTTTTCTTCCAGTCATGCCAAAATCCCACAAAACTCAATGCAAAGACCCTGCTACAACCTGCACCACAGTAGTTGTGTTTCAGTGCAACCTGGGAGAGTGGCTGTATCCCAGATCTAGTGTCAGCCAGAGCAAGATCATGCCCTGGGCATTTCCTGACCCATAAGGAGGCAGACGAATTTTCAAGCTTCAGATTCTTATATTCAAAACTAACAGTGATTTTCAAATTACTCATTGAGTTCAAATCCATACACAGTCTGCTTAGAAGACACCTACTAAGGCCAGCATGGCACAGTAAACACCTCTTCATTGTGGACTGGATGTTCTTTACCACTTGTCTAACCAAAAATGCACCAATACTAACTTACAGCAATTTGGCACTTCTAAGATGGTCCTTCCAAAAAACATTTAAGCCTGCATTTTAGCAGTAAGTTCAAGAAGAGTTTCACATAGCCCCTTGCAATGGGGCAGAAGCATCTCCATGTAATAGAGAGGAACTCCCTATTCAATGATGAGTGGAATAACAGTGCCCAACCAGTACTCACACAGGCACTGGTGAAATAGATTGTTTGACTTGTGGCTGACTGTGCAGTCAAGTGACACAGCTACCAACAGAAGTGTGACTTTCAGCATACTCTTACAGCTCCAAAATATGGATGTTATTTCACATAAGTAGTACCTACCTTCCATCATGGTCACTGGATCTTCCATTCTGGGCCGTAGTATGTTTGGTCCAAATACTGTAGCCAGGTTCTGGACACTCATCTTGTTAATGTTGGAATGAGCCTGAACTTCATCAAGGAACCTTTAAAAGCCCCCCCAGAAAAATCAAAGGAGGAGAGGAAGGATAAGTAAATCACTTCTTAGACTGCAGGCATTCTGGTAGAGGAATAGTTTTGTCCTGTGTTTGCATAACCCTGATACCTGAAATGCTTCTAGAGGCTAATGGAGGCTTGACACTCAATAATAACCCCAGATCCCTCTTAATGTATGAACAAGAGAAGACAGGATGGTTTCTGCCAAGGGTAGCTGCTCTCAACTGGGTCTAAAAAGACAGATTTTTGTCTTTTTATGAGAATTCTCCAATTATATAGATTGGTTTCTGCCAGTTTTCACTTGCAAGTATAACAAAAGACATTTCACCCATCTCATTGTCCTAGAGTTGGTAGCCTGTGGAAAGAGCTTTGTGGCTTGAATCTAACAAAATACAGATGAAGCAGCAGCTTGAATGCTTCTTGAGGATGCATCAGCTGGCCAAACATTAGAAGAAATAGCCAAAGACAGCACATGAAGAAGTCCAGACAGACTGGCTATCCATACACATAAGCTGGAAATCAGCAGAAAGTTTGTAACAGTTGGTGTTTTTGGAATTTGGAACATCTTCCCAATAGGAGTGGCAGTAAGAGAAGGTTGTAACATCTAAACTGCTTGTACATAATTAGCCAAGAAAGGACACGCAAGCCCACGACTGCAGGAAACTGGACTCAGTTGCCTCAAAAGTGAACAGTCTGTCTGTGCTACATTTCCTAAACTGCTGTTAAGGTTTGGATTATTGGATGGGTTTTGCAGGGACACAGGTTTCCTTGTCATTCTCCACTAAACAGATTTTTGAATGCTTCTACTTGCACCGTGACTCTTCTAGGCAGTTTTGTTTTGTTTTTTGTTTGTTTTTTTTTCTGTGCTGAGACACAAGGATTGTCAGTTTTCATCACTAAATCAGAAGTAAAGTCTACTTGCCTTGTCTTTCCTCACTTTTTCACTCGGAAACATGTAGAATTCTATTCCTCTGCCTCAGCCATTCATGGTTTGAGGTGCTCAGATACTAAAACATGGCTACAGAAGCATACGGTGAGCAAAATAATTGTTTTTAAAGACTTAAAATTAATTTTAGAAATGCTATCTGCTTTTACAGTTGGGAAGGGCTTGACATCTCTTGAATAAGTGAAATGTGTTTGTGTATACTGCCTTCTTCAGATGTGCAAATATCACTGAGCATAAAGGGACTCACTACCACGGAGACAAGAATACGACCTAAAGTTCACTATGTTGTATCTAGGGTAAAAGTCCATTCCAGCTCCCAAAACACTTTCCAGGCCACTTTGCAAAAAAACTGGGAGAGTAGCAGAGAGTACCCTGGTACTCCACCAAGAAGCCACTCCCAACCACACTTTCAAATCAGAGCTGAGGCCAGCCTGGCTGTACTGACTGCTCCTGCTGCACCATGTGTGCCTGGAAAAATAATACCTTTCCTTGCTAGCCTTTAAATGCTACTGAAATAAGCAATATATTATATTAGTATCATTCATGCCTGCTGCCAAGGCTGTGGGTGACAGCAGTTTGCTTGGTTGATGCTCTTGGATAAACCAAGAGGTTTCTTCAGGTAGGGCAGAAGTTCACCTCCACAGGTCCTATAGGGCAGTAATTTACATGTAGATGATGTTTGAATAGTCATGATTTCAATGCAAATTATTTGCATATAAGACAGCCTCAGCAAATGTAGTGAGTTTTTCAAGTGTTAATTAATTTCACTTACTTGCATATGTATTTGAGGAGGTTGTAGTTTGCCTGGGGCAAATTCTTCACCTGTTTAACCAGTTCCTGGGTACCCTGAGGGGCAGGAAAACCAAGAACTGTTAATGGAAACAAGGAAAAGCAGACCTGACTTTCCTTCAGTACTGCAGTCCTCTTTGCAGAGTCTAAACCATGAAAAACAGATGATAACACAAGGAGGCTTTGCTTTTAACAAGTTGTCCTCTGGTGTCTTGTGCCTTACCAGAAAATCGATGTACAGATCTTGATGAAGTTCTCAAAATCAGCGGAAATCCTCCTGTCAACTTTAATAGTTGATGTAGAAGCCTTCAGTTAGTGAGACCTGCTAATCTTCAAAGTCTACCCACTGGTACAAAAGTACCAGCAAATATGCTTTTCAGCACCTGGCCTATTAGAAACTTTGGGGCACTCAGTGTTGTATAATACACTGCAGTAATGCTCACCTGAGCAGAAGAGAAGTTTTGGGGTTTGGGGTTTTTTTGTGTGGGTTTTTTGCTTTTTTTGTTTTGTTTTGTTTTTTTCTTTAAAAAAAGCTAAATTCTATTCCAATTCAACTACCTCCTTTTTGAGTATTTCCTTTGCAGGCAGTCAGTCATTCATTCTGAGCTGTGACATGCTTCCTTAGAATATCTTGTCTTTACCTTAAAACTGAAGATATCTTCTGCAGGGATGTCACAAAACCCTGCAGCTACTTGAATCATCTAATGAAAACCTCAGACTCAGAAGGCTGTTGACCTTCACCAGACCCAAGCATCATTTGCCTGTCCATATCAGTGCTGCAACTTCCCAGGAGATTTGCTTATTTTTTGAGTAAACTAAATCTTTTGTGGGAAAATTGATACCCGAGCACATCTGGGAAGAGAGATAGCTGCCAGTTAATGATAGAGGGCTGCTAACTAATGATGGAAAAATTCCAGAGGCGTCTAGTTCCAAGCCAAAGAAATGCAGTTAGACATCTAATTCAACTTTCCTTGATTTATTATGAACCACTAGGGAGGGAATTCTATTGGCCAGCTTCTTGCATGATCTTTCTGATATCTCTGGTCCAGATGAGCTAAAAATATCCAGAGAGCAGTCTGCACTCCTGCCTCCATCCTTAGCATTCTGAACACCTTTTATTCTTTATGTCCCAAAAGTGAAACAACTTCTCCAATAAAAATCCTGAAACTGAAAAATAAAAAGACTTCTTAAAGGCAGTAAGCCCTTTTTTAATTCCTTAGCTTAAAAATCGTGCTAGTTTAACAATGGCAACAATGGAGACACCAGTAAAAGACCAGTCACTTCAAAATCTCACTCTTTTTTTAAACATCTGAAAGCTTTTGAATTGAGGACAATTGCTACTAATGTGAAACTTAAGGTCAGTTGTTCAGGTCATCCAACTTTCAAGTGAGGCGTTTGAACTGGAAATAGGTGAGCTAACAGACCTAATTCCCTCNAATCAGGTTGGTATTTGGCACTGTATTTAAGTGTTCTGAATTAAAATACCCTGGCTCCCTGGATGCAAGAGGAGGCTTTGGAACAGAAACAATAGTTGTGAACAGCTGGAAACATGACCTAAAGGTGAGAGATGTCACCTGAAAGAAAAAAAGAGTTCTAAAAATTCACAGTCCATGCTGTGTCACGAAGAATCACAAATGAGAAATTACAGATAAAGTATCTTCATCAGGTACAAATNTACACATAAAGTATCTTCATCAGGTACAAATACTTGCCAGTTAAAAAAAAAAACAAACCCAACAACAAAAAACCAACCAAAAAACAGCTTTCTGTCCTTCTTTGCCACAGGTTTGTACCCACCAACCACCTTACCAACAAGTGACAGACGGCTAGCTCTAGTACCACAGCAAAATGTTAAAGAAAACTGCAAACTGCTGCATTATTAACAAATACACAAATCATGCATATAGTTGCAGGTTAACAGGCAACAGAGGCATTGTACTGTTATTCATCCTGGTATTTTGCAGCAATAATTCTTACCTCCTTGGAAATGCTGCACGTGTAATTTAACATAGATGCATGCTTTACAAGGGGTGAGTCCCAAACTAAGAATTTTGTGATGTATGTAACAGATCAGCACCACCAGGACCTTCTAGTTGGGCTGTAAAACTAACACCACTTAGGAGGTTCACACAAACTCAAACTCCTCCTGAAAGCGCAAAGCCACATGCTTAGCCTGCTGAACTGCTGTGTGCGTCTCTAGAGTCGAGGCAGCAGCGAAGGCTGCTACCATGTCAAGTCAGCTCACAGTCAAGTTATTAGAGACTTGAAGGTCTTTCATTCATTCCTAATCTAAAATCGTTTTTCATTTTCAATCCCTCCTCCTAAGCAGTTGGTGTCAGAATCAAATCTTTTTTAACGCAGCCCTGCTGAGATACTTGGAGGCCTCAGCACAACCCAAGGTCTCTTCTACGTTTCTGTTTGCATTCCAACACCAGAGATTAGTTGGGTGCATAATGAATAGCAATCTACATGAAGGGTAGAAAGTTCAGGGCAGTGCTGGAGTAATTTTTTGCTGCAGATGGAGACGAGGCCAAGCTAAGATCATAATAATTCCTCTCTGTGGTCACAAAGTACCAGCATGAGGTGCCAACAAGTTTATCTGAACGGCTATTATCTTGTCTGTTTTTATTGGAGGGGGCTGAAGAAGGGATGTGTGTGTACAAGACTAAAGAAAGTTATCTTTAAAATCCAAAACTCTCATTCAAACCTTCCAAGTAAAAAATAAAACAGCACTTTGAGTTGAAACAGACTGCATTTGGTTTCAAAATGCTTATTTAAAATGAAACATCTGATTTTGAAATTCCCTGCTTATCGTGTTGCACTAAAAAATTGTTTCAATGAAATCAGAGTTTCAAGGGGAGGGATTTTCCATGTGTGAGGCAAATCAGGCCCTACAGGCTGGGTATAACTTTGTGTTGCATCCTGCTCGACATGCTACTGTGCACATACAGCCTCCCCATCCTTGGCGTGTGAACTCCACCTTCCTTTCTGAGAAGTAAACAGCCCATGTTGAGGTTCCAGGTTTTCCTGATGTGATGGTTTGGGAGTTCCCTGCCCCCCCCACACTTAGTAAAATCACCCAGACTAGAACTCAGCCAGCTGGAAGTTAAGGAATGAAGCTCTATTTACAGCTTAGCACAATATACAAGCAGAGATATACACTATATACAGGAATATTTACAGAAATATACAAGGTAAAGGTAATACAGAAACACAACTCCCCTCCCAGAAATCAGAGACCCCAGGAGAGGCTCTCAACCCCCCTTCCACCTTCTCCCCACCCCTACACCTTACCCCAAGGTTTGTCTTACACGCAAGGTGAACTTGGAGGATCGGCCAGGGGGGGGGATTAAAAAGTGGTTAGTTAGGTTACTCTGCAGAGAGAAGCCAGAAACTGCTAGACAGCCCAAGATGCTGTGCCCCAGAGACACTGACTTATCTATGTTTTGAGTACTTAAACATCTCAGCAAGCCTATGAGTGAAGTAGACATCACCATTGTTTCCTTTTCGCAGCCTATAATATCATTTTCTCCATTAAAATATTCCAATTAGCCTCAAACCAGCACACCTGACAACACAAAAATGCTCGTATTTACAACAGCAGCTTAACAAGACAACTTTGTGCTACCAGCAGTACCATGTCCTGTAAGCTTTCCTTCTGGCCATTTAGCCTTGCTCCTCATCACCTATCTACTCCCAAAGGAACACCAAACTACGAGTTATTTCAGACTGACCTTGCTCCTACAAAACCAACACAGATGTTGCTTCCCAAACTGCTGCAGCCTGCACAGGCAGCATCAGGCAAACTACACATTTAATAACCTGAGCAGCAATATACAATTATGTTTGCCTAACTTGGCATTATCTCTACTCTTGTGAAATGGTATTTAATGGATTCAAAACTTCCCAGTCTGCACATCTTATGACCAGAAGGAAAGCAGCTCGACAGCTTAAGAAATGCTGCTCCTTGTGAAAGCAGCTGTTACACTGTCTGTAACACAGATTGTCGAGAGATGCCTGAGTTGACTGAGGATAAGGCAGAAAATGAGCAATTTTTGGAGCTAGTAGACATACCTGTATCTGTTAGAAGACAACACTAGTGCACAAACACAGTGGTGTAGCCGTGTCCAGGATGCAAATGCAGATTCCTGGGTAGTAAGATGATGTGTCACGCATAGAATTTTGCCTTCTCAGAGTTGGTTAGAGGATACATCATGTGAGTACAGATAGTAGTAACATCTGACCTTACCAGATATACTACATATGATGCATGCAGACAAGCATCTTCCTACAGGCATCATGCAGGACTGAATCTCCCTTAGCCTTCTGCCACTTGAGCTAGAGGTGAGCCCCAAGCTTTTGGTAAAGAACAGTTTTATGATCCCCACCAGAGGCAAAGATGTGAGCACACTCTTGAAGCCACATGCAGAAAAGCAACTCAGCTGCGGACTGCAACTTACAAGCCCTGAGGCCTTTGCTTCTTTAGTTAATACTAGTAACAACCCTTACAGTTTCTTTAAACCTCTGTTTTAGAAGGTGGCACAGTTCCACCTGGATTAGACCTGATCCAACATGCCTCTGCAGTCAGCAAAGAGCTCAGACTTCACCACAAGAGGAGCAATATCGATGAAATGGATCAATCAATCATATTGTAAATTATCCTGCTCCTCCCAAGCAGTGAATCAAAATTTCCATGATTGCTACAGACTTGAAGGTTTTTGTCAGCCCTTTTCACTTGCTTGGAAACCGAAGAGAGGAACATCATAAGAAGGTTCTGGTAAAGTATTCATAGCATTATTTTCCCCATTTTGGAATAATATCATACCCTGCCCTTTTGCAGTAGCTTTCCTCCAAGAAATACAAATACCATCACACTGATCAACATCTCACCACCACAGAATCACAGAATGGTAGGGGTTGGAAGGGACCTCTGCAGATCATCAAGCTCAACCACCCTGCCAAGGCAGGTTCACCTGGAGAAAGTCATACAGGAGCATGTCCAGGTGGATTTTGCATGTCTCCAGAGATGGAGACTCCACCACCTCTCTGGGCAGCCTGTTCCAGTGCTCTGTCATTCTTAAAGAAGTTCCTCCACATGTTTAGATGGAACTTCTTATGTTCAAGCTTGTGGTTGTTACCTCTTGTCCTGTCACTGGGCATCACTGAAAAAACACTGGTCCCATCTCCTGACATCCACCCCTTCAGTATTTATAAACATTTATGTGATCTCCCCACAGTCTTCTCTTTTCCAGGCTAAAAAGATCAAATTATCTCAATCCTTCCTTCTGAGAGAGATGGTCTAGTCTCTTACTCATCTTTGTAGCCCTGTTTTGTACTCTCTTCAGCAAGTTCCTGTCCTTCTTGAACCAGGGAGCCCATAACTAGACACAGTATTCCAGATGTGGCCTCATCAGGACAGAATAGACAGGGAGAAGAACCTCACACTACCTGCTGGTCATGCTCTTCTTGATGAACGCCAGGATGCCATTGACATTCTTGGCCACAAGGGCACACTGCTGGCTCATGGTCCTCCTGTTATTCACTAAGACTCTCAGGTCGTTTTCCCCAGAGCTTTTCTCCAACAGGTCAGCCCCCAACCTGTACTGGTACATGAGGTTGTTCTTCCCATGACTTTATACTTGTCCTTACTGAGTTATTAGATACCTCCCCATTCAGCAATCCAACCTGTCCAGGTCACGCTGGATGGCAGCACAGCCTGAGGGGGTGTCAGCCACTGCTCCTGGTTTTGTGTCATCAGCAAATTTGCTGAGGGTGCACTCTATCCCTTTGTCCAGGTCATTGATGAATGTATGGGATAGGGCTGGACCCAGTACCGACCCTTGGGACATTGCCAGCCACAGGTCTCCAACTGGACTCTGCCCCACTGACCACAAGCCTCTGAGCTTTGCTCTTCAACCAGTTCCAAATCCATCTCGCCACTCAATCATGCAGTCCACACTTCTGAAGCTTGGTTGTGAGAATGCCATGGGAGACAATATCAAAAGCCTTGCTGACATCAAGGTAGGCTGACATCTCTGCCCTCCCCTCATCTATCCATCTAGCTACATCACCGTAAAAGGCTATCGGATCGGTAAGCAACACTTCCCCCTGGTGAATCCGTGCTGACTACTCATGACATGCCTCTTTTCTTCTACATGCCTTGACATGGCACCAAGAACAAGCTGTTCCATCACTTTTCCAGGGATGTTAACCAGCCTATAGTTACCTGGGTTCTCCTGCTTGGCCTTTTCTGAAGACTGGAGTGACATTGGCCTTCCTCCAGTCCTCAGGCACCTCTCCTGTTCTGTAGGACTTTTTGAAGATTATGGACCAAAACCTTTGGGAAGCAGAACATGCTTCTCTGATATATCAAACAGTAAAAGGGAGCAACTTTATACAGCTTGCTAATGAGTAAACAGCAAGGCTGGGAATGGGACCCTGATTTCCTAGCTTGCATCTCTTACTGGTTATGCTACAGGACCTCTCTGTTCAGAAGAAAGAAGCACCAGGCTACAAGACTGACTTCAAAAGAACTCTTCCTTTGAGCAGGAGTTTGTGATATTAACACAGATTCAGGAAAATTCAGGGGAAAGCTCCCAGGAACTTCACTAATTTAAATCAGAACTAGAGAGTGATGAATCACAGAATCACAGAAATAACCAAGTCAGAAAAGACATTCAAGATCATGTAGTCCAACCTACCAGCTAATACCTTCTAATTAACTAAACCATAGCACTAAGTGCCTCATCCAATCTCATTTTAAACACCACCAGGGATGGCTACTCCACCAGCTCCCCAGGCAGCCCATTCCAATGGCAATCACTCTCTCTGTGAAGAACTTCTTCCTAACATCCAGCCTAAACCTGCCCTGGCACAGTTTGAGACTGTGTCCTCTTGTTCGGTCACTGGGTGCCTGAGAGAAGAGACCAGCCCCCTCCTGGCGACAAGCTCCTTTCAGGTAGTTGCAGAGAGCAATAAGGTCTCTCTCAAGCCTCCTCTTCTCCAGGCTGATCAACCCCAGCTCCCTCAGCCACTCCTTGTAGGGCTGTGCTCCAGCCCCCTCACCAGCCTTGATGCCCTTCTCTGGACATATTCAAGCACCTCAACATCTTTCTTCAGTTGAAGGGTCCAGAACTGGACACAGTACTCAAGGTGTTGCCTAACCAGTGCTGAATACAGGGGCAGAATGACCTCCCTGATCCTGCTGGCCACACTGTTCCTGACACAGGCCTTCTTGGCCACCTGGACACACTGCTGGCTCACTGAGAAGAAAGCTGTGCTGAACTGGGTCTTGGGAACAACGGTTGAGGTAGGCGGAGGCAGATTAAAAGATCACTGACCTCTCCCTCATCTTTTGAGAGTAGCTGTCCACAAGAAAGAAAGTCTTCATATTTGGCAAAGGGGATGACAGGCTCTGGTAGCTCTCGAAGGTAAAGCTTCAGGAGGGACGCCACAGTGTGAACATCTGTGTTGCTGCAATAGAGAAGAGGCAGGGAAATTTAGAAACTCACACTACCCAAGAAGCTTCATGTATTTTGTTGAAGGTGCTTCAAGGGACAAAGCAAGTACATGGAAAGACGCTGTTCTGTTGCATTTGTACTGGGCAAGAGGATCTGGGAACAAGAGAGATCTTCTGTTTTGTCAAGATATAAATGCATCTTAGGTAATGTGGGCAGTGGAAGGCATGTGCCCGTGACACTGCTTAAAGTAGGGTGGTGCTGTAGTTCCTAACCCAGTGTGGATTAGCAATACAGTCCAGGCAAGTGCATAGCACTAAACAGAGCTCTGCATCCTCATGCAATGAAACATAACCTCTGATCTTCTTACTGATCCCTCCTGCCTGATATTCTCCCCAGCCAGGACTCACCTGCATCTGATGGGCACATTCCCAAGTGTCAATCATTCAAAGGGAAAAAATGGATGAAGCTGTATTTCCTCCTCTATTTTCATTAGGCATGGCTGCCAGGCTTGTTGGTCCCACCTCCTCAGCCAGGCTGGCATATCTAGCATTTTTTAGCTATTATGTTGTGCTAGGATGTCAGCTTTTCTTTTATCTCCATTTCAGGAACTTCTTTTTCCTCTTTTCTCTGCTTTGCTCTATGTTGGAGTTGAGGTGTCAGGTCCCTTGATGAAAATGCAACTGTTCCTCCCCTTCCATTTCTTATCCAGCTTTTCATGTGTGATGATACCTCTCCCTCAGTCCAAGTTTCCTGCTGTACAACTCCGTTAATCTTTGCAGACAACCTCCTCCAAGGTTTTGACTGTTGGAGGTCAAATAGACTTAAATAGACTGTCTCACCAGCTCCCTGCTACTTACAGCATTGCCCTGAAAGTTTTTACAGAACTCTGAAAGAAGCACATCAGTAACAGTGGTTTTCTTCAGCTGACTAAAAATGCTTTACAAATGGGGCTAGTACCCCTGTTCTTCTTTTGTTGTTTTTTTCAGCATGGAGTTTCAGGCGTGGATGGTGCATCTGACTATCACTCAGAAGCAGAGCCCAGGCTACAGCTTCAGGTCCACTGGTTGCAGTCACAAAGCCATATGATATGTGGCCAAACTTTCAGTAGCATTGAAATGCCAATAGGAGCAGACTGCTGTGGATGGTTCCAAAAGAGCAGTGCCTGGACTTTCATAAGAATATATAAAAACCCAAACTGGAAAACCCATTTAAAACCCGAATTGGAAAACTAAGCATTTTAAAAATAAATGTTGTAATTATCAGTCATCACTGAGATCTGATCCACCACAGGGCAGGCAGGCTCTAGCATTTTGAAGGTCATTGTAGATACAAAAGACATCTAAAAGCACTAACTGCAACTGGATGGGGGAGGGAAGGAATATGTTCCTTTCATTGCACTTGATTTGGAAAGGATCGTATGGATTTCACACCTGCAGAAAACTTTTGCCTCTGCCTAGATAAATCCCAGACCATACACAGATAGTTTTAGTGACAAATATAGGACATTTTCCTTGTTAGGAGGAAAAGCATTGCACTTAGCCTCTCCCTTGCTGCTATCTCTGACTATACATATCAAAGACCAAAGAGCCTCAGTTGTCACTCTGCTCAAGTACCCCTAGGCTTGCCTCCTTCAATTCTGTTGGGAGCCTTCAGTTATCACATTCCAAATCGCCTATGCAAAAGGCACCACATTCCTTCCTGGAGATCTTTACCGCCTCTGTTAAAGGTGAGACTTAGCACTGATCTATTTAGCCAGTGTAAATGCCTATGGAAATAGAGGTTCTTCTATGGAAATAAAGGTGCTTTTTCTTGTAAAAATTCTGGGGGTAGTCCTGTCTTATCTTCGGTGAAGTTAGTATGGATTAGACTAAGGTAAAACATGCAAGTGAAACTCTCATTCCTAATGCACAGATATTCCTGTTCCAAAATACGAGCATTTTCCACAATGACTTTGTTCACTTCTACAAGAATTAAGAGAATACTAATTCTGAACTAGAACACCCAGACATTTGGTTAGGAACAGAAAGATTTTGTTGAAGAAAAGATGAAGTGAGATAATCTGATGGTTTCAAACTTTTTTTTTTTTTTTTCTTTTTTTTCCCCGCATGAAAAGATCTCTAAATATTTGACACTTCCATTTAAGAAACAAATACTGACTGTGGTTAGGAATCAAAGAAAGGAGGATGGGTGGTCTGGGAAGCTGAGGCGACAGAAGAATTAGAAGAATGTTCCAAATAATGTCTAAGGATATTCTTCCCAAGATGAGACCAAACACTGTGCTGCTTACGCAGGAGAGTGCTAGTTCTTCCTGCTGCAGTAGGTTGTGGTGCTATCGGTGATATCAAGACTGGCTGTAGGTCCATGGGAAGAGATACCCTAGGTTAATGTGCTGGCAATATACCTGATCCTGCCTGCCCCACCTGGAAAAGTGCTGTTCAAGTGAGTTATTAGGGAGTTCCAGCAAGAAAAGGATCCCGGTCTGATGGAAAATGGATCCCAGATCTGATCGCATTTCTGGACCTATGATAGAAATTGGGTCAGATCTACATTACTTACAGACTATGGACACGATTTGACTGCATGGGCCATGATAGCATCTACCCTCCTGATGATTTGCCTGCCTGGGCTCAGGACCAATAAAGAGATAACACAGCTGAGAGCCACTCCCCATCCCTTGCTGACCTTGGATGGAGGACTCTGAGCCAGAAAGCAGAAACTGCTCCAGTGAGAGTTGATATTAAGATGAGCCTCTACTGTTTATCTTCTGTCTAAGCTACAACTTCCACTCTCACAATGTCTGTGCCTGGCTACAGACCCTGTTAACATGCACCTGGACCCTGGCTCATGTGCAGATTACATAGCCTCATCTTGAACCTGCTTCCTCACTATGGACTTGCCTGGTGATTGCTGGACTGTGTCACTGTCTGTGTTATGTGAGGCAGGCAACTGTTACGCCCTTGGCTCCTGGCTCACCTTGCTCTGCACAGCAGCTGGCCCTTGCTGCTCTCTGACACTGGTATGGTCAAGAGGACAAAAAGGCATCTACCACATCTTTGTACCAGGTAAGAAGGGATTACATCGACATTCTTACACTGGGAAATAAAATGCAAATTGCCGTCAAATTCAGAAACATTTGACATGCTTTATGGCACACTGACCAACTCCACACATTGTACATAACAGGCAGGTCAGATATGTGAGATGGTGGTGACTGTTCTGAAACCTGGTGATGAAGCGGAAGAGGTGAGACACTGGACAGATACACTATGGTTGCAGCAAGGGAGAATGCAGCATCCAAAAACAGTAAAAAATGAGGTCAAACCTCCATCATGTCTGTTTCTACAGTAGGATCCCATCAGCTGCTGAGTATGCTGTATTTAAGTCCAGCAATGTGTTTCATTCAGCATGTGCTTAAGCTGAAATGCAGGAATAACTCCACATAGATTAATAGGCTCAGTTTCTCCCTCTGCTCAAGCACTTGGCTGAATGAAGGCCTCCACACCCGACAGCATGCAGGAGAAAGCCCCAAAAGCACTTTGAATGAAGAGAACAGCAGTGTGGAAAGACGAGGTAAACTACAATAGCCACTGCAAGGCCATTCTTGCCAGATTTTACGTGCCACAGATCAACCAGCCTGTATTTGGCAATCTCAACCTACCTGTCAAAAAGGGGCTTCTCTCCGCAGTCAAAAGAATCCTGTAGATCTTTGACAAGGTTGGCTTGGCCAGGCATCCGAAAGAGCCCTTCCTCTCTAAGACCTCGCTCCCGAATAAAATCCACGCACTGTTCCACCAGCAGCGGGGCCAAGCGCTGGCCATACTTTCTCTCATACTGTACAGTGTCCTCCAATCGCTGTCCAAAGATCCCTGCCAACAGAGACATCTGATTGTCAGCTTAAGCTCTTCTTGAGCTATCATTCAGGGCATGCACTAAGGGAAGCTTTAGCATGGGTGGGGTGAACCTGGGTGAAGGACCAGTTTCTAACATACTCAGAAGAAAAACAAATATTTTCATAATGAAGAATTATGTGCTGAGATATTTCTTTTTTCTCCCTTCCTAAGTGCGCTTTAAGCTATCCTCTGACCTAAACCAGTTTGCAAGTCATTATACACAGGGAAGGTGGGGTTAAGATTATATTTATGGTCATCTGCAGCTGTGCTGAATCTGAATTAAGTAAATACACTTTCATTGACTCTTCTGTTTAAAGGATGTCAAAACAAAGGCTACATTGACTTTACGGGATGCAATTCCTTTCTGCATCTACCCCCCTCTCAGCTGTCACACAGCTGCTCTTCAACACTGTGCAGCTGCCCAGCCCAACAGGTAACAATCCTGCTAGCAGGGACTGCCAACATGACAGAATGCAACTGCCAACATACAAGCTGGCTACTGTGAAAACCCTCCACCATCTCACGAGCTTTAAATTTCTATTTATTTTTGTTAATTAAAATTTAAACACAAGAGTAGAATGCACACAAAATACATTGTTCTTCCTATTAATGACACGTGTTGCACTTCTTGTGCCTTGCAAACATCAGAAGTACCAGATACTATAAAACAGACTGACCAATGTAACTGTTAAGCCAGACCTACTACAAACACATATTGCTACGTATGAAGCCCTGTCCCTCTCTCTGGGGAAACTGGAGTTCCTGGTCTGCTGAATTCCATTATTAGCACCGCATCTTTTGACAGGACAGAAAGGGCTCAGGCTGTAAGACTCAAAGGTTTTAGTTCAATCCTTGCCACTTGGAGACCTGTTTCATCTGAAAAGAACTGCTGAGTTGTGTTCTTAACTCCCAATTCCAGCACACTATAAGGTGTGGTGGAGTCAGGGCAGATAATATCCAAGTTAACCATATTTTGGTAATAAGAATTCAGTTAGATGAGAGAATCTCAGAACCTACTCAATTTCACATAATGCCAGACAAGAGCAGATAACAAATGCTATTCAAAGACTTCTTAGAGTAAAAGAAAGATTCCCACTGATACCAAGGAGCTTTAGATCGCGTGTTCAGCACTCAGTTAATCCTGCAGGTCTGAAAAACAGCAGCATAAATTACTGGAGTTATAGTCTGTTCACAACCAGAAGTAGTGTTTAAGGGATACATGCAAGTAGTTTTATCAGGCCATGGGATTTGATAATTTCCTAGGGCTCTACTTACCTTCCTGCTAGTAACCACATTTTCCATTTTTATTTTAGTGCTATATTCACAGGAGGCTGGCAGCTCCTGCCAAGAACTTTCTTAACCACCATCCACTGTCCTTCATATGAGACATGGTGTTAAACCAACCATACCTGCTTTTCACATTCAGTCCAACCCTGCTGAATCCTCAGTGAAAAGAACCTTCCACTGTCCGTTTCGACACTGAATAAAACTGACAAGGATGATCCTAACCTTCAATTTCTTTTCCCTGACTTCTATACATTAAGAACCAGAAACCTTCCTTACATCCAGCCTACACAACTGCGTTACAGTATCAGAGCTGGAGGGCCACAAAGAATCCTGAAGGAAATTCCCTCCTTATCCTGGCAGGAGCGCATGCCCTGGAGCACAGTAGTTTTTATCATTGTAAATATTGGTTTTCTTACAGAGTAAAGGTTTTACTAGTTCTTCTGTCCAATTTGTTTGAATTTTCTCTGAGATAGATGTATCTCAGAGTACTGAGAAGTAATATTCTAGGACAGAGAATCTCCCTGCTTTTGCACAGGTTGCTTTGTAATCTCATGATACAATCCCTAATGTCCAGGGGAGCTGGACTAGATGATCTTTTGAGGTCCCTTCCAGCCTCTGACATTCTATGATTCTATGCCTTGATGGGACAACATAACTGGTTGGCATGTCAGACACAGCATTGTCCAAAGGTTTCCAGAAGGTAGGTATCATGAAAGAGCAACCTTTTTAGTAATTTTTAGGTAACTTCCAAATACAAACCAGATCTGAAAAAGTGAAATCTCTGTGGTCTGTTTGTGCTTCAGCTTCTCTGCTTAGCCTGTTCATGGCAGGACTAACATATCATAGTAAATACACACAGGAATGATCCCAGGAATGAGACTTGCAAGCCACAGTGCAGGCCCCTCAGCTGTGAAAAGATGAGCATTAACCTGTCCTGATTAACCTTTCTTATGTTATTCTGATAATTTCTCACTGTTTTGCCCACCTGAATATTTAGTCCTGGCCCACAGGCCAATGCAAACCAAGGTTCTTCAGCACTAGTTTTAGCAAACCTGAGTCAGACCCCACGCTGTGCACCTTAGAGACAAACTCCATATTTTATCATCAATCTCTGAGCCAGGTTTCCTCCCACCAAACCCATCTGTTTCCTTAAAATGATACACGGTATTCACTCTTCTAGATAGAAGGCATATAGGCTCAGTGATGTCAGGCTGTGGTAGATGGAGGACAATTAGAGGATAGCAGCCTTGTATTGTCAGATTTCTTCTTGTTCAATCACAGCTGCATTTCCTAAAGGTCTGTCTAGAGAAGACTCTGGAAAAGAGGTATATGCTCTGCATTTCTAGATGTAGAGCACAGAGACAATGCTTTTCTAGAAGCTCATGTTCTGGTCTTCTAGACCTGATTCACAGCAAGGACAAAAGCAGTGTCAGACACGTGCACATGCAAACATACACAGAGCAACTGCATACATAAGGTCCACTTGCAGAGCGAAGCTTTGTCTATGTTTCCTTAGCCTTGGTCGGTCTGTGGGCAGCAACATGCTCTAGCAGATTTCAGAAAACTTTAGCCCTTGCCTTCCCAGTCAACTTGGATCACAGCAGTAGCTTCTGTATGTACAATCAACACATCGATCATTTCTGAGTTGTACGTTGTCTACAGCCAGAGACCACCGAGAGAGTTCACAGAATGTGACACTAAGGTAACAGAGAAATAGAAGTGTGATTGGCTTTGAGATTCAGAAGAATCAGCAGATGGACCCCTTCAAGCACAATATTAATACTGTTATGGGTGTCTGTGGCAGAACCAGACACTGGAAACATTTCTTAGGCAAGGAGGCTGGTAACACCACCACTCTTGGATGAAAAAGCAATTTTTGGAGGAAACAAAAGGCATCATAATATTATTCTACTACAATACTGCCCACCTCCCTTCATATAATTTCAAATAGCTAATAAGAAAAAATGAACCATGAAACCTAGACCAACACAACTGAGGATGAAGCTGATCTACTATCATATGATGAGTGAAAGGTGCTGGCAAAACCATAGGTTTCTTCTTGTGTGACAGTGCATACCAAAAGGGCTGCACAAGTGAGATCACATAACCCTCAAAGGTAAATTTTTTGCTGAAGTGAAAAGACCCTGAAGCCATAGTCAGGGTGAAAGACTTCTCCCAGTCTCGCTGCCTAGGCTGCCTCTCACCTTGCTTTGGCAGTCCCACTCCAGTCTAACTCCAATTGCAGATCTATGCTATCTATGTTTTCTCCTTCTTCCAACCCTGAACTCTAATTTTCCAATGAAGCATTAGATAAGGTCACCAGACACTGCACTATTTTGCCCAATCCAAGTGTTTTGGTAGCTGCAACTTCAACTTTGCAGCCCAAGTTACACTGCAGCTCTATGCCTTCTCTCTTTATATATACTGGTTCTAATGTTCAGTGGTGTTTTGCTGAGCCATTGACAAGGATCCTCCCAGATGCTGCTCAGAAGAAAGGCTGCTCCCAAGCCAAGCCTTTTGGCAGTCAGAGCATCAGGGTTAGGGTTGAGAGAAAGCAAGCACAGAGCTGCAGCTAAAGATGTCTACCCTCAGGAAAAATACTATGAGTCTCATAGCTAAGTGGGCAAAAAAATAGAGCAGATTCACATACTTCTGCCTCTCAGGGATAAACGGGGCAAACAGAGGAGGTAGTGTCCCACTCACTCTCACTGCAGGTAGATCTCAGATGGGCTTGTAAAATGCTCAGATGTAGTAAAATGCTCCTGAAACAATCAGGTTATGACAGCATTGCCAGGCTGGTCAGGAACTGCTCTGCCTTGCAAGGAAAGGCTAATATGGAGCCAGTCACACATAGCCCCATGCACCAGCTCCTCAGGGCACAGGCCTGTTTTTAATTACTAGTGACTGTAGCTAAGACTGAACTTGGCAGTGTTTCACTCCACTTGATGATCCTGCTGGAAGACATTAGAGTCTTTCTCTTCATTCAGAAGAAGGGGAGCCAGTTCGATCCAGTCATACTTCTAGAGCGAGTCACACAGGAAATAAAGCCAAAAGCTACACAAGGGTTAACTTTTCTTGTCACACTCTTATCTATAGGTAGGGCCTTTTGTTGGTTTCACAGTAGGGAAAAAAAAAAAGAACAAAAAACAAAACAACACAACAGTGTGCCTGGGACCACATCCTGAATCTCAGAAGGATTCAAGAGATACTAAAAAAAGGGCTAGCAAAGCTACAGAATTTCTTTCCTCTACACCAACAAGCTGCCTCTGTTCTTTAATGATTTAGGTGGCTCTTTGTGGAAAAAGCAAGCCAGGAATGATGTACTGACTAAGACACAGACAGGCTCTCTGTCCTGGCCTGAATAGCTCACCCACCAGCTCCAGGCATACAAAGCCTATACATTCAGCTATGCTGTCCAGACATGCAGTGGGCAGGAAAATATATGCTCCCTGTTTCATTTTTCCTCATCAGGGCTCTGATTTCAACCAAAATAAACTAAGTCCAGAGATAATAAAGTCAGTTCTTGAGTAGATTTTCTTCACAGGGAGGACTGACGACTCCCTGTGTGCTTAAAATGGGAAAAGTTCAGACACACCTACGTCAGCTCTGTGTACAGCTTAGCACACACACATTAGAAGATGTGTGGGAAGATAATCAGGCACACACCTGGATGCTCCTATGCAGCAGTACAGACACCCGCGCATGCATGTGGTGCCTCACAGTAAGGCAGTTTACGGATGTAAAGATTGTGTACGTGCTCACCTGCACAGGTTAA
The DNA here is from genome assembly GCA_013399775.1 of Semnornis frantzii. Lineage (NCBI taxonomy): Eukaryota > Metazoa > Chordata > Aves > Piciformes > Ramphastidae > Semnornis > Semnornis frantzii. The sequence continues at coordinate 34,615 of VWYK01088642.1, forward strand.
GCCTCTGCTTCTACCTTCCCACATTCATGCTAAGGTTCCCATTTATCTGTCCCTCTCACACGTGAAAGCACTGAGAGAAAAGCATGGGTAGACATTCAGAAACGCATATGCTTCCACAACACAAAGCACACACAATCCTATAGATCATTTTCCCTCCCTTGGGAGGCCCACCCAAGCACACACTGTGTGAATTACTGCAGCAGCAATTGAAAAAGGAGTCCCACCTTAGGAGCTGTACATGCCGAAGTAAACTATACAACTTGTCCGCAGTGACTAAACAATGCAGCCAGACAAAGCATGAAAGAATGAGGGAAAGGAAAAGAAGTGACAGATAATCAAGAATAAAGAGAAACTGATGAAGTAAATTGCCCAAGGTCACACTAGAGGGTCTGTCGTATACCTTGATCTCTTCTGACCTCATTCTCCACAAACAGTAGCCTCTATGTACTAGGAGCCAGCGTCTCTCATTCGGGGCCATCCATCTAAGTATTCTAGATAAAAGCAAACAGAAACATACCTCCCGAAAACTATCTTCAAATGCTAGCTTGGTGCCCAGTAGTAATTTTGGACATAGACTAAGTCCTTCCCACTCATTCCCCCCCTTGTAAAGCCAGTTCCATTTTCAGATTCTTAGCTTCTGCCTGAGGCTAAGCTCAAATATCTGCTTTTCCTCTAGGAAAAGAAAACTATAACAAATCTAGACTCCGGAAAAAAACATCTCATACCTCTCGTTCTTGTGCAGCACTCTGCTACATGACAGGCGCTGAGCTTCAAGCAGAAACCAGGCAGCGTCAGACAGCAGGAGCGGCAGAGAAAGAAAGTCCTGACTTCAGGCATCAGACACATTCTGAGTCCCAGCACTGGCAGCTTTCCATTCACCCGGCGCTACAGAGCGGAGAGCAGCCGACCTGCCCTGAGAGATAATCTCGGCAGCACATCTGGTTTTAGCTCCACAACTCGGCATTAATTATGACTTGTGTAGAAAGCATTTGAAATATCCAATGAGATGCAGAGCTCCCCAGCTCCCTCCACATGGGGAAGGAGAAAGAAGAAAGATAGGCAGGTAGGGTCTTGCCCACCCTCGAAGCGGCCGCCAATGTAAACAGCAGCTAAGTATGGGTCACAAGTTTTAACAAAGGCATCCCCCACCGGCTGTGTAATATATTCATGCTCTAATTGCTTGTCAGATCTATTCTAGATAGCTGGAAAAGCTGAGCAACAGTTGCTGTCTGCATGCCACACTCTGGATCTTTTCCTGATACCGGCAATGTTAGTTGTGCTGCAGGCAACCTGGTGCCCTGGTCTGGCCTCTGATCTGCTTACAAAGCATTAGAAGAAGAAACTCTTTTTGGAGGGGAAAATCTGCCCACCTCAGACTCAGTGTATTGTCAGAGTACCTCCACAGCTCTGGAACACGTAGAAAAATTTTTCACAGTTCAGGAGAAGTTTCAGTCTTTGATGCATGCAGTTTTTTTAAGCTTACAGCTTCTGCTTTAACCCTTAACTGAGAAGTTGCCCCATGATGAATAGCTCAGTTCAATAACTGGTAGGGAAATCAATTACAAGTTCCTTCTATGCAAACCAATCCCCAAAACTTACCTGCAAAAAAACATTCTCCCCCTTCACCTCCTGCTTTCTGGGTAACTTCTCCTGAAGTTAGGAGAAATAGGTATCACCCAATGTCCCACTCTATTATACACAGGCCAGCTCACATCCCCTTTACAAAATGCACTCATACGACTTCAGATCTGCAGCTATCACCCCCAAAACCTTTCAACCAAACTTCTGGGGAATTTTAGCAAGTTTGGCTAACTTAATCACCCTCTGCAGGAATAAAAGCCACAACATTATGCCTGTCTGCAGCTGCTTATCTGTTACAACTGCTATTAAAATACAAGACAACGTTCTGGAGACTTTATTGCAGCCTTTCAGTATTTAAAGAAATTATGAGAAAAATGTGGACAGTCATTTTAGCAGGGCCTGTTGCAGCAGGATGAGGCGTAACGGTTTCAAGTGAAAAGATTTAAACTAGATAAAAGGAAGATTTTTTAAATTTTTTTTTTTAAAATGAGGGTAGTGAAACACTGAAGCACATTATCCAGTGAGGTGGCAGATGTTCCATCTCAAGAAACATTCAAGGTCAGGTTGGTTGGGGCTCTGAGCAACCTGATTTAGTTAAAGATGTCCCTGCTCACTGCAGAGTAACTAGTTGACCTGTCCCTTGCAACCCAAACCATTCTATGGTATCATCTCTGTGGTCATGGTATAGACCACACTCATCTGAACTTGGTGTTGGATCACTTTCTTAGTTACACTGTGGTTCAGTTTGAACCACATGTACAAAAGAAGATACTGACCCAGTAGACAAGTTCTGAGATTCCAGTCACCGAGACAGTGTTCCACAACTCAGGAAACTTGAAATCAACCCTGTCTCTACATTCTTTGTTTTGATCAAAGTCTCCTGATGTAATGATCATCTCAAACTGCAGTTGAAGACGCTATTGAGAACAAAAGCTCCAGTTCCTGAATGTGTAATAAATAGTAAGGTAGTAAGGTTCGCCTCAGCTTTTTAAAGTATACCTTGAGAAGCAACCTACTGCGTAAAACTAGACACCAGTAGCCCAGACAATTTACTAGACAGTGTTTAAAGCCCACTAAAGAATATTTGGAAAGTGATGAAGATCCTCAAGCAAAAGGTACAAATGAGATCCTGACTATTCTTCAACCTTCTATTATTCTCTTCACTTGTGATAAACACAGCAGGCTGCAGGTTAGGGAAAGCCTGCCCACAGTGCTCTCCCTGGTAATCAAGACCAATCCTCTTCTGAATGGCTGAGACACCATCAGGATCTTTGGCACTATTCCCTGGAATGATGCCTCAAAATGTGTCATGTCTGCTAATAACATCACAGAGCCTGGGACTCAATGTTTGGGATGGGTGCCCAGGAGATAGCAAATGCAGAGCTTTTTTACTTCTATCCAGTTCTCCATTTCTGCTTTCCTTTTCTCAGAAAACAAGAAAAAGGAGGTATCCAATGAAATAGAATATAAATATAAAGTCACATTGTTAAACGTGGACACTCTTATACCCAAAGTGTAATTAACCTGCAAAATTCTCAGCTTCTCTGTGGGCAAGGACGTGATTAGACTTCAGCATAGCTTATAGTGCTGTAAATTGCACCAGAGATGACAAAACCAGTATAAACTCTCCTCCAAAGAAAGTGCAAACACAGCTCCCTGGTGAGAGCAAAAAGCAGAGAGAGCACATGCTTGCTCACATGAGTGTCACAACTAAGGCACAAAACGGCAGCTGCTTCAGCGTTGCTCACTGCACATGGTAATTCTGCAGCTAGAGGTGTACTGAGAGAAGAAAGAAACACTATGCTGCACAGCTACACACCCCACAGTTACCACCTACCTCCTTATTTGGAACAATTTTTCATCCCTTTCAAAGCACTGTGTGAAAAAGAACGACTTAGATCGCAGAACACAAGCCTTGAATAAAAATCACTACACATCTCTCTCTCTCTCTCTCTCTCTCTCTCTCTCTCTCTCTCTCTCTCTCTCTCTCTCTCTCTCTCTCTCTCTCTCTCTCTCTCTATATATATATAGAGAGAGAGAGAGAGTTTGTCTTCTGTGCTTTAAATTTCTAGGTTGGATTTGGATGCTGCTTTCTCTGTTAACCACACTTCCCAAAAATGAAATCCAAGATTCACACACAGTCACCGTATTGCAGGGGCAGCAGGTTCCAGGTTCAGGAATAGCAATAAAATCCAGACAGCTGACCACGTTGCATATAAACTGCCATAAAAATACTCATCTGGAGATCTCCTCATAACCACATGCCAAGGAGAAAAGGCGCAAATGGGGACTGAACTCCCTCTTTCCCCATTGGTGTGAATTTGTTAAGCTATAGAGCAGTTTACCACCAGGCAGCTCTTATTTTCCTAAAGAATTTTGTTTTCTTAAACTGTTTAGCAAATAAATCTCACATGAACTTGCTGTGAAGGAGCTGGAGGCATTTTCTTTTCTGATGTCCTTGGATGGAGAGAGTCCTAGTAACGCTTTCATGCACCAGCACCACCTCAGCTATTCTGCTACAGGTACCAGAACACAGAGAAAGCATCCTGCCTATGCATGTCAGTACAAGCCTTGAGACTGGCTGGGAAGCTCACTACAGCTCACAACCTCTGAAAATCCAGGCAAATCTCAGGCTTGGCATCTAAGTCAGGTCAAATTCAGTCTTGAATCTGGTTGCAACAGACAGGAATGGTGAACCCACATGAACTCAGAAAATATTCCTCCTCATCTCCGATAGTGAGGAAACGTGTTGGCTTACACAGCTCCAGCAAGTGCCCACAGGGTGTGGATATTTTTAGACACTGGCTCATACAAAGTATTAGCTAATATACAGGTATACTCAAGCAGACCTGTCTGAGGAAGCACATCTAGGAAACTGCTTCATCTATTTGTGTAAGAAGGGCCCAGTATCAAAATCAGAAACAGAGCTGAAATTTCCTAATTTTCAAGTAACTTTAAATCCAGTAATTTTAAACCCAGGCAAACATGAGCAGCTGAACATCTCCTTGTAACTTGAAAGCTGGCAGTGAAGAGGCTACAGGTGATCAGTCTCAGGGCTGAACTCAGCAAGAAATATTTCAACAGCATGTCTTCTATACAGAAAGTTTCCCTTCTGGTGTGCTCCCTCTCCAAACACTTTAGAATGATTATTTGAACAAAATCACGCCACCACATACCTCTCTTGCTCTGGGCCGAGGTCTCCACCTTCACTAGTAAAATGCAATCTTTTGAGAATAAGCTTTGAGAATAAACTTCTGCTTATTGACTGATAAACTGTTCACCTTGGGTTAAAAGGTTAGCAAATAGCCATGTTTGTACTTCTGTCACAGTAGATTCCACCTGACCCGTGTAAGGGGTCTTTCCATCTCTCCTAAAATATGTCAAGAAAGGAACTGACTGAGTAGGACTTTAAATTACTCTGCCATGGACTCTGACCTATTTATGCTGTAATTTGAGACTGGAACTCTTTGCTCATGGAGAGAAGAAGATAAACAGATCTAAACATCACTCAACTGCAGCTTACTGAATCCAGGGCCAACCCCCTGTGTTTATTGGTCTATTTCTTTCTAAACAAAGGCAAGAAGTGTTGAGAGAATAAAACACCAAGACCAACAAAAAATGCCTTTTAACATGCAATGACCTGGACAAATGGGTCCTTGAAATCTGCTTTCTCCCCACAACATAAGAGCACTGTAGTAGAATGTTTCATTCTTGCACATGCCTGCCTACATTTAATAAACAGTTTCCATAGACTTGACTGAAACTCTGTCTACGGAAAGCATCTGAACAACAAATTTTCTCTTCCAAGTGTACTGCATATTGATGCCTCCACTGGGCAGAAAAGTTTTACAAAAATCTGGTTATTAGCATGTAAAAAACAATTATGAAATAGTTTAGACGTTGCCATCAGTGTCTTGTCATTAGAGAAGGTTTAGAATTTTGTCTGTGAATTCACATGCAAGGATTATTGAGTCTGAAACCTGCTGTTGATCCTTGTCTTTAGAACACAATGAAACAAGTCATGATGGCAGGCACCTGTGAGTGCTGAAGGAGCTGGTGGAGGTCATTGCCAGACCACTCTCCATCATCTTTGGCAAATCATGGTGGACAGGAGAGGTGCCTGAGGATTGGAGGAGGGCAAACATCACTCCAATCTTCAAAAAGGGTAAGAAGGAGGACCCAGGTAACTATAGACCAGTCAGCCACACCTCTGTCCCTGGAAAGATAAAGGAGCAGCTTATCCTCAGCATCGTGCTTTGCCATATCAAGGACAAGAAGGTCACTGGAAGCAGTCAGCATGGTTTTACCAAGGGGAAGTAATGTTTCACCAACCTGATAACCTTCTATGAGGACGTAACCAGGTGGATAGATGGTGGAAGAGCAGTGGATGTGCTTTACCTTGATTTCA
>VWYK01088647.1:0-12563 GCA_013399775.1 Semnornis frantzii
CTCCTTTGGTCCCTCTGTGCCCAACTCTCAGGCTGTCCAGGTCTCGCTGGATGGCTGCACAACCTGCAGCTGTGTCAGCCAAGCCTCCCAGTTTGGTGTCATCAGCAAACTTGCTGAGCAGACTCTGTCTGTCTGTCTCCTCATCAATTGATGAAGATATTGAACAACACTGCACTCAGCACTGATCCCTGGAGAATCTCTTCAACCACAACCAGCCCAGTTTGAGCCTTTCATACTTTTATATTCCCAGATAACAGTTTTGTTGACGTGGAAATGACTTTTTTGTGCTTTCTTGGATGTTTTCAGTGTATGCACAAGGGTTCTTCTCAAACACTGCATTTGCTCACTGACCAAAAAAAAAAAAAAAAAAAAAAAAAAATAGCCTTTAGAATACCAAATTATACCTATGGGATTGTTTTTGGCACATAGCAGTTTGCATTTCAAAGAGTTTCTCTGGAAGGCTACGTGCATTTTCCACACTTGTTAAGGAATGGACACATAAACTGAAGTGAAGAAGAGAAATAGATTCCAGTAATACAGATGGTCTTTAAACTTTACCAGTATTGACTAGTTAATACCCACTGTTTACACACTGAAAAAGATTCCTGTTTAGTTTGTAAACTTCTCACAGTAAGGACCTTAAAAAGCTCTGCATTAACAATACCAAAAATAAGGATGAAGGAAGTGACAACCTTTACTTAGATACCTTCCTTGTGTGCTATCTAAATCCCTGCATCACTGAGATATTTAGTTGCCTTTATAAAAGTGAGGCTGGAATGTCTCTGGCTGAGTTATACACGAGTACAGAAGATGAGATTGAATCAGGTATTGAGCCAGATGTGCTGATAAAAAGGGTACTCTGCTCGTGATGGAAACTGCTGAGCTGCCAGAAGTTGTCAAAGCTGCAAATTCATGTAGTGTAAGTTAGCTAAAAAGAAAAGAGAATACATTAGCAAACAGCTCTTTGCCATAGGGAGGTTGTGGCTGCTCCCTCCCTGTCTTCATAAAATAAGATAACTGTGTGCAGTTCTGGAGCCCCCAGCACAGGAAGGACATGGAAGGACATGGAGTGGGTCCAGAGGAGGCCACCAAGATGATGCTCAGAGGGCTGCAGCAGCTCTGCTGTGAGGACAGGCTGAGAGAGTTGGGGCTCTGCAGCCTGCAGAAGAGAAGGCTTCCAGGAGACCTTAGAGTAGCCTTGCAGGATCTGAAGGGGGCTGCAGGAAGGCTGGGGAGGGACTATTGACAAGGTCTGGGAATGACAGGACAAGGGGAATGGGTTTGAAGTGGCAGAGGGGAGATTGAAAGTGGATGTTAGGAGGAAGTTGTTTGCAGTGAGGGTGGTGAGAGACTGGCACAGGTTGCCCAGGGAGGTTGTGGCTGCTCCCTCCCTGGAGGTGTTCAAGGCCAGGTTGGAGGAGGCCTTGAGTGACCTGGAGGTGTTCAAGGCCAGGTTGGAGGAGGCCTTGAGTGACCTGAGCTAGTGGGAGGTGTCCCTGCCTATGGCTGGGGGCTGGAACTGGATGATCTTTGAGGTCCCTTCCAACCTTACCATTCTATGATTCTCTAATGGGTTCCACAGTGATGTTCTTTTGAGAGGAGGTTGGATTTGGTTTTGGTTTGGGGCTTGATTTTGTTTGCTTTAAGTGTGCTACCTGTTCCTACATGGATTCTCCTGCTGATGCTGGCTTTTGTGTAACCTGTGGCACTGTGTAGGGTGTGCATAGCTTTGAGGACTTGCTGACATGGAACTAATAGAAGAAATGCTTCTGATACAGACAGCACCTTGCTTTTCTTCTCATGGTATTGGTACTTAATGATGTAAGCAGTTAAAAACCACCACAGCTCTGAGCAGAGGGTAAAACAGACAGCTGCAGCACCTATGCTCACCTGGGTCAGAATGGCAGTGCCATTACACAACCATAGAATCAGGCAGGGTTGGAAGGGACCACAAGCATCAGACAGTTCCAACCCCCCTGCCATGGGCAGGGACACCTTACACTAGCTCAGGCTGCCCACAGCCTCATCCAGCCTGGCCTTAAACACCTCCAGGGATGAGGCTTCCACCACCTCCCTGGGCAACTCCTGCCAGGCTCTCACCATCCTCATGCTGAAGAATTTCTTCCCATTTGTATCTACTCATTTCCAGCTTTGTTCCATTCCCCCCAGTCCCATCCCTCCCTGACAGCCTAAAAAGTCCCTCCCCAGCTCTCTTGTAGCCCCTTAAGATACTCCAAGGCCACAATAAGGTCACCTGGGAGCGTTCTCCTCTCCAGCCTGCACAGCCCCAACTCCTTCAGTCTCTCCTCACAGCAGAGCATCTCCAACCCTCTGAGCATCCTCATGGCCCTTCTCTGAACACCTTCCATCACCCCCATAGACCTCTTGTAATAGTGGCTGCAGAACTGGATGCAGTATTGCAGATGAGGTCTCACCAGTGCAGAGTAGAGGGGGAGGATCACTTCCCTCATGATTCCTAATGTTGATTCCTTGTGATTCCTAATATTGTCAATGTGAGCAGATCTTTTCTTCTTGCTGTAGCAACTTAGAGATGATTCACTTGTAAGCCTCAGATTCCAGGTATTGAATGGAGCCACCTGAATGCTTTGTAAGGTAAGTATTAGAGTTTCCAGAACTGAGGATGCATCAGAGTTGTTATTTATTTACCAAGTCATTGCAACCCAGCAAGGTAATTTGCAGCTTTCTTAATGGACCTAATATTATTTCATTGATCACTTCCTCAGCCTGACTGCAAAGAAAGGCTGAGCATGCTGCATGCAATAACTAGTCGACTTCATTTATTCTTTTAAATACTTTTTTTCATCTCTTTGCTGTTTCCCTAGGTAAAAGTGATCCTTTCTGTGTGCTAGAGCTGGGAAACGACAGCCTGCAGACGCACACAGTTTACAAGAACCTCAATCCAGAGTGGAACAAAGTTTTCACATTGTAAGTGGATTGCTTCTGCAAACATGCTGCAGTACCAAGCAGTTAGCAGCTTAACTACAGAAGCTGCCAACTTTGGCAAAATACAGAGGTCAACTTTAAGATATGCCTCTTTTTTTTTTTCACAGTCAGAGAGGATGTTGGAGAAATATCAACTCTAACTCAATTAAAGCCTTTTGCCTTTTACTCATTCTTGCATGGAGTTTATTAATAGAAGTCATTAAAAGCAAAATTACTGTGATATTTATAGGAAGAATCATGACTAGACATAATGGAGTCATAGCTGGATCCAAGAGATAATAGAACAGAAAGTAGAGACCAGATACTCATGCCTACATTTCCTGTAATTTAAAATCAAATGTTGCATTGAACCGTGGTGGAATCCTTGTTTAATTTGTAAGCAAGCAGAAAATTAGAGCTCATGTTGCTCCTGCTGTATCTTCTGAATTTCAACGAGGCAAACGTGGCTTAAGCTGTAATTGAACTTTAATTTTTATGGGAAACAAAGTAGTCTTTGGTTTGATGGCTTCATTAATGGAAAGAAAAAGTGATTTAGGTATTGTTGTTAGCACTACAGTTTTTTCATAGAATCATAGAATGGTCAGGTTGGAAGGGACCTCAAGGATCATCCAGTTCCAACCCCCTGCCATAGGCAGGGACACCTCCCACTAGCACAGCTCACTCAAGGCCTCCTCCAACCTGGCCTTGAACCCCTCCAGGGAGAGAGCAGCCACAACCTCCCTGGGCAACCTGTGCCAGTGTCTCACCACCCTCACTGCAAACAACTTCCTCCTCACATCCACTTTCAATCTCCCCTCTGCCACTTCAAACCCATTGCCCCTTGTCCTGGTATTGCAAGACCTTTTGAGTAGTCCCTCCCCAGCCTTCCTGTAGACCCCTTCAGATCCTGCAAGGCTACTCCAAGCTCTCCTGGAAACCTTCTCTTCTGCAGGCTGCAGAGCCCCAACTCTCTCAGCCTGTCCTCACAGCAGAGCTGCTGCAGCCCTCTCAGCATCATCTTGGTGGCCTCCTCTGAACCCACTTCACCAGTTCCATGTCCTTCCTGTGCTGGGGGCTACAGAACTGCACACAGTTATCTTATTTTATGAAGACAGAGATTTTTGTGAATAACTGAGATAAATGTCTCCAAGAATGTAGTATTCAGTGGCAAGGAAAGAAACTGTGAAGGGTAGCAAAAGAGCATTTATGCAGCATTTAGGTACTTGTCCACTGGAAAAACAGTTTGAGAATGATGAACTTCTTGCAAAAGTAATATTTGTAAATATTGGGCTGGATGTGACCACAATAAAAGGTTTCTGGTCACTTTGGTAGGGACACTTTGCTGGATTCCTCTTTAATTCATGGGTGCAGCTGAATGTGTCTCTTGGAGTCCTTTCTCTGACTTTGTTCTGGAGAAGCTTCTGCTCATTGCTGTTTATTCTGAGATTGTGCCAGCAGATGACTCTTGTTGGATGTTCAGCCAACAAAATAAACCTCCTAAGAATCCCCCAAATATTTTATTTAGAAAGAAAGCTTGTGTCTGTGCTTCCTGTGGGTCTCAAATGTTGGCTACAGATTCTCTCTGACTTTCTTATCTGCTGCTGCATGGTTAATCCAAGCACCAAATCTGCAGAGCCAGTCAGACCCTCATGTGTCTGCTTAGATTTTGGGCCATTTGAGGAAAAAAATAATCAGTTAAGCACATTAAAAGCACATTAAAAGCTATTGATGATTTAGATTTGTTTTGGAGCAGGCAAGATTGTTCTGAGTGGATGAATCCATTTTAGCTGGAGCATTCCATACCTACAGAGAGGTCTTCCCATGGTATTCAGATTCTCTGCAGCAGACTTATCTCTGTGTGTGTGTCACTGTGGGCTCTTTGTATTTGATACCACTGGTAGCTGTATCATATGGAAAATGATAATGGCTTGGGTAGGGATAGGGAAGTGTGGTCAGATTTCAGTGTATTTCAGAGCCATAATGTCTTGCAAACAGTGTGTTTCATGGTGGTTTGGCTGTCAGTGGATCACATCAGAGAACATGCTACAACTGCTAGCTGGAGAGACAGTTGGGTGGCTTTTGGGTTGGACTTGGTGGTCTTGAAGGTCTTTTCCAACCTGATTGATTTTGTGATTTTGTGACTCTACTCTGTGAGGAACAACTCCACTGTGCTGCAGGCAGAGGTTCTAGGAGCCACTTTCTTTTTTGGAGGGGGGCAAAATAGCTGCACTTAGCACAAATGTGCACTGTACCACACACCTCTTCCTTTGACTCTTGGATGAGGGAAAAGGAAACGGGGAGACAACAAATACAACTCCTAAGTTGTCTTCCCTACTCATGCTTTTGCAGGCACACAGAGAGGACTTCTCTCAAATGAGATTCTGATTAATTAATGATCCAATGAATCCTGACAACCAAGTGCCTGCTGCCACATCAGATCATTTGCAATGAATGGAGTAAAAATATTGTGTGCTCAGCCTTTAAGGTTGATAAGGATTTGCTTTTTAATTTTTTTTTAATATAATTGGCTTTATTAACACCTTTAAAGGGGGATGATTGTTCAAGTCAAATGAAGTTTTGTTTCCTGGATTGTTTCTTTTAATGTGCTTAAACATGTGGACATGCTGGAGTGTGTCCAGAGGAGGGCCACGAGGATGCTCAGAGGGCTGGAGCACCTCTGCTATGAGGAGAGACTGAAAGAGTTGGGGCTGTACAGTCTGGAGAAGAGGAGGCTCCCAGGTGACCTTATTGTGACCTTCCAGTATCGGAAGGAGGCTACAAAACCGCTGGGGAGGGACTTTTTAGGCTGTCAGGTAGTGACAGGACTTGGGGGGAATGGAGCAAAGCTGGAGGTGGGGAGATTCAGACTGGATGTTAGGATAAAGTTCTTCACCATGAGGATGGTCAGAACCTGGAAGGGCTTGCCTAAGGAGGTGGTGGAATTCTCATCCCTGGAGGTGTTTAAGGCCAGGCTGGATGAGGCTGTGGCCATCCTGAACTACAGTGAGGTGTCCCTGCTGATGGCAGGGGGATTGGAACTGGATGATCCTTGTGGGCCCTTCCAACCCTGACTGATTCTTTAAGTCTATGATTCTATGAGTATAAACCTGGGTTTTTTTTTGTTGTTTTTGTTTTGTTTTGTTTTGTTTTGTTTTGTTTTTAACTCAGCCCTTGCCCCTCTCTCAGTCACCAGCTTTCTCTGCTGGAGAGCTGAGGTTCACACTGGCAGCATCATCAGTGCCCAAAATATGGCACCGCCTGGTAGTTATTTTCTTCACCTAGTTATGGGATGGGAACATGAGGGGAAAGCTTGGGGAATACCCATCATCTGATTCATTTTGGGAGGGAATTTAATTAAATGCTAGTTTTATACCCCAAGGTAATACAAGCTTAATTAGTAAAGCAGTGTGGAGGAGACTTTGTGCCTGTGCTTCAGCTTTATTTATTTATTTTCCCACGTCTGCTCTTTTTGTTCCAGCCCCATCAAAGACATCCATGATGTTCTGGAAGTGACAGTGTTTGATGAAGATGGAGACAAACCTCCTGATTTTCTTGGAAAAGTTGCCATCCCTTTGCTGTCTGTAAGTTGCCTTTGCCATTATATCATTCAAATGCTGATGGATTTTCTGGGAACGAGTTGGAGTCTCTTTGCCTCATATCACAAAGCGACACAGATTTTTAGAGATAAGCAGGTTTCGTGATCTATATCTGCCTTAGTTGGCAGTGTTTATAGTTCTCCTTAGTGTAAGGAGCGTTGCCAACTCATTTAAGTACAAATTTGGGTGATTGGAAGGAAAATTGCAGAAGTGTCTGTATTTCATCAGCACTCTGTGCCACGGAGGTCTGAAAACATAATTGAGTTGTGCTGCCTGTTTCCACATCGTCTTCTGAAGGTAACATTTTAAGCATGCCTTTGTTCTGTCTTGATTCTTTTTACTCCATGAAAGTAATTGCACATCACAGTAGGACTGACTAGTGATAGCTGTTGTTATTGGCACAGCTGAATAAAATTACCTAAAAGGAGTGTTTTCTACTCTATAATGCTTTTAAAGACTGGTGGCTGTTTTGTTCTGTAAACGAATATGTGAAGAGTGAGCACTGCCATGGGAGTATGAAATCAAAAATGGAAACAACATGAGCTCGAGGGAAAGTTGTCACTCTGGAGATGGAGAGTCGAAGCTTTGTCAGAAATGGCCAAAAAAAGGCCAAGCTAAAGAGAAAGGGACATTAAAGTGTCATTAAAGAAAAACGTTAATAGGGAAATGGGGGAAAAGCAGCTTTGTGTTTGACTTTGTTTTGGAACAAGGTTGGTAGTGATTGAGTAAAGCAGATCATAGAATGGTAAGGTTGGAAAGGACCTCAAGGATCATCCAGTTCCAATCCCCTGCCATAGGCAGGGACACCTCCCACTAGCACAGGTCACTCAAGGCCTCATCCAGCCTGGCCTTGAACACCTCCAGGGAGGTTGTGGAGCACAGAATCACAGAACGTGATCAAAGATTTGTCATTCTGTGATTCTGTGCTCCACAACCTCCCTGGACAACCTGTGTCTCACCATCCTCACTGCAAACAACTTCCTCCTAACATCCAGTCTAAATCTCCCCTTTACCGGTTCAAACCCATTCCTCCTCATCCTGTCATTACAAGACCTTGTCAATAATCCCTCCCCAGCCCTTCCTGTAGGCCTCCTTCAGATCCTGGAAGGTCTTCTGGAAGCCTTCTGCAGGCAGCAGAGCCCCAACTCTCTCAGCCTGTACTCACAGGAGAGGTAAAAGGTAGCTTGTACAGGAGTGCACCTCTAGATTGACACAATGTATATGTCCCTGTGGAATTAGGAGAGGACACAATGTATATGTCCATATGGAATTAGGAGAGGACACAATGTATATGTCCATGTGGAATTAGGAGGGGACACAATGTATATGTCCATGTGGAATTAGGAGAGGACACAATGTATATGTCCATGTGGAATTAGGAGAGGACACAATGTATATGTCCATGTGGAATTAGGGTGGACACAATGTATATGTCCATATGGAATTAGGAGGGGACACAATGTATATGTCCATGTGGAATTAGGAGGGGACACAATGTATATGTCCATATGGAATTAGGAGGGGACACAATGTATATGTCCATGTGGAATTAGGAGGGGAGCAGCCACAACCTCCCTGGGCAACCTGTGCCAGTGTCTCACCACCCTCACTGTAAAGAGCTTCCTCCTAAATCCAGTTTCAATCTCCCCTCTGCCAGTTCAAACTCATCCAACCTGACCTTTGTTTTCTTCCCTGTGCTCTTCACAAGTCCAGAACAGGGGAGCCCCTATGCTATGGGGATATAACAAGAGTAAGCTAGAGAAGCCAAGGAGTAGATTCTGAGCTCTTCCTTGCCCTGCTTGCTATTGTGTGCTTTACAACCCTCTTCTCTCCACGACTTGGACTTTGAATTCTCTTTTGAGGCTGGGGATGTTTTAAATTGTTTGTCTGCTTTAGTGGCTTGAGTTGTCAATATCTCCAGTTTTAGAACAATATTCGAGTCAGTTGGGCATGGAAGATGATTTGATGTTTACAGGGAGGAAAAAACCTCTTAACATCTTTTATTCCATTTTTGATCACTCAGTTAATTCCTCCCCAGGTCCTCGTATCTCTGATGCTGCTGGAAGAGAGTGGCTGGAGCAGCTGCTCTCCTGCAGCCCCAGCGCCTGCCAAATGGTCTGCATGATCGGCAGCAGGCTGTGTGGGCTCGCAGTGAGAAGATGTTAGATTTGGATTTTCTGTTGATTTTATAGGCATTTGTCAAGTATCCCTTAGGAAGCATGTAACAAGGCAGAGAAGGGGAGTGCATGTGTGTGGTAATGTCCAAACTATCCAGCGTAGGCTTTTTGTCCAAGGTTTGAGGTGGAAAAAAAAAAAGAGAATTGTTTATACTTTCTCTTGCCAACTGATCTTCTTCCTTCCCATCCAAACTTCTCTGCCTCCTATTTCAGTCAGAGCTAGTGTAAATCTCTGCTTCTGATTAAAATCCATTTTCTACCTATTAGTCTGCTCAGAGAACTGCAGTTTCCTAAGCTGCTCTTCTTGAACTGGGAATGTCGATGTCTACTGTCATTTCCACTACAAATTTTAAGCTATTCTTAGAGCCATTTACCCATAGAATCATAGAATGGTAAGGTTGGAAGGGACCTCAAGGATCAGCCAGTTCCAACCCGCTGCCGTAGGCAGGGACACCTCCCACTAGCACAGGTCACTCAAGGCCTCCTCCATCCTGGCCTTGAACACCTCCAGGCAGGGAGCAGCCACAACCTCCCTGGGCAACCTGTGCCAGTGTCTCACCACCCTCACTGCAACCAACTTCCTCCTAACATCCACTTTCAATCTTCCCTCTGACACTTCAAACCCATTGCCACTTGTCCTGGCATTCCCAGACCTTGTCAATAGTCCCTCTCCAGCCTTCCTGTAGCCCCCTTCAGATCCTGGAAGGCTACTCTAAGGTCTCCTTGAAGCCTTCTCTTCTGCAGGCTGCAGAGTGACCTATGGAGTCTGGCTTGGCTGACCTTTGGACTGAGAAGGGAGAGTGTTTTCCCAGAATATGGGGCCTGAAAGAGAAGACCATTTACACCACTCAACAGGGGAAACTTTTGTGCTAGATACTGCAGGAGATCCTGAAAAATGGAGAAGTAGGGCAAAAACTTCACTGCTTCAAGAAAGGAGTTTGATAGGTTTAGAAGTTTTGTAGTTTGGGGGGACTTGAACTAATGATCAAAGAAGTCCTTTCCATCTCTGTGTTCCCTTGTGCCCTAGATCTTAGCAAAAGCCGCCCTGCTTCTCTTTGTGAGGGTCTGCCTTTTTGGCTTTCCTTCAGGAGACTCCTATCTCCTAGAAGGCTGCAAGTTATTAGAGACATGGGAGCATAAAGTGTGCTTCAATGAATTTGAAAGCAGAGTGTATCAAACATCCTCGTGTAGAAAGGTCTTTGAGTGAAGTATCACGGAATGGACTGGGTTTTATCTGCTCAATTATCAGCTCAAAGTAGACTTCAGCTGCAACCTATTTTGAGCAAAGAGGAAGAGGTCTATGAAATGTTTTCAAGTAGCAAGCAAGGTCGATGGCCAATGATACACTGAAAACAAGTAGGATGCCTTTCACAAGCATAATTACCTAAAATGTGGCCTGGACTCAGAGCAGACTCCTGACGACTGCAATTACTTAGCACTTGACCAGACGTGCACAGCCTTTTCATTGAGAGAGCTTCAGGTTTGAGGAGAGTGGAAGTGCTGCATTTATGAAACAGAGGCAGCTGTGAAGTGGACAGTCTGATCTGACTTTTCTCTCTCTCATGACCTAGACATTTTAGAGTGTGTGTGGGGGAAAGCCTCCCACATCTCTTCCAGAAAGAAATAAACTCAAAAAGAAATTCAATTATCCCCTGACCATACACTACTCAGTGAAATGGTTTCAGCATTGATGCTTTTCTTGAGCATCACCTAGGTATCCCTGTGCTTCCAGGATTTTCAGCTCCTTCTCAGACAGCCCAGAAGCCGTCACGTGGCTGCTTGCTTCTTTTCCAGAACATCAGCTCCAGATCCATTTGGTCTTTGGATATCTAGCCTCTGCCAAGAGGCCAAAGTTCCATTCTGCTTTGGATCCCACACAGGAATCTTAAGTGTGAAATGTTTGGGGCACACAGTTTTGGGAATAATGAACAGGCATTTCATACAAGACCAATTTGAGGTATACTGCAAGACTGGGGAGAAGCAGAAATCTCTCTTCATTCACTGCCCCTGTGGCCAAGAGGGCCAGTGGGATCCTGGGGTGCATTAAGAAGAGTGTGTCCAGCAGATTGAGGAAGGTTCTCCTCCACCTCTACTCTGCCCTACTGAGACTTCATCTTGAGTACTGTGTTCAGTTTTGGGCTCCCCAGTTTCAGAGGGACAGAGATCTGCTGGAGAGAGTCCAGTGGAAGGCTACGAGGATGATGAGAGGACTGGAGCACTGCCTGGTGAGGAGAGGCTGAGGGACCTGGGGCTGCTTAGTCTGGAGAAGACTGAGAGGGGATTTAATAAATGTTTACAAATATCTGAGGGCTGGAGGTCAGGAGTGGGGGGACAGGCTCTGCTCACTGCTGCCTGGGATAGGACAAGGAGCAATGGATGGAAGCTGCAGCACAGGAGGTTCCAGCTCAACACAAGGGGAACTTCTTGCCTGGCAGGGTCCCAGAGCACAGGCACAGGCTGCCCAGAAAAGTTGTGGAGTCTCCTTCTCTGGAGATTTTCAAGGCCTGTCTGGACATGTTCCTATGTTCCTCTAGATTGTCTGGTCCTGTTCTGGCAAGCAGGTTGGACTTGATGATCACTTTGAGTCCCTTCCAACCCCTATCATTCTGTGATATCCAGGTGGATGAAGCATGTGGTTTGCTTCCACCTTTCTGCCAGGGAAAGATGTCCTTTGTAAGGGTAGGCGCGTGCCTGTTACAAGACAGCCTTATGTTATTCAGGGTAAATGGTATGACATTGTGCATCAGCAATGAGCTCAAGCTGGAATATCAGAGATCCCAAATGCTTTAGATGAATTACCCTTGGAGAGTAGCCATTACCCTTTCCACACGTCACGGGTGTTGATGTACAGAGGTTTAACCTAGCGTTCTTCTGTCAGCTCATCAATATATGACATTGAATCTGCATTGAGGCTGGATATGGAGTGAAGTTTTCTCAAAATCAATGTGGGGGGAAAAAAAAAGCAGCAGCCACTAAACCATATTTCTTTGAGACAACAGCAATGAAAAACTACCCTTTGCTGTGTAAGGGTCCTGTCTTCTCCATGTTTTGTGTCATATCAATCTCGGCTTTCGCTATTTCATTAAAATTCCCAAGTGGTCAGGAGGTTGCTGCTTAATAGATTTAGCATTGGCTGGCTACATCAATACTGTGTTTAGTCACATTTGTTTTACTGGGGACATCTCTGAGGAGGCTTTAGCAAATATATTCATTCATTTGAGAGGAACCTGGTGCACTTTGGGCCTTGACTGCGCAGCAGTTTTGTGTACCTGAACGTTTCCTTCAGCTAAAGCACTGCTAGAAGTTGCTTCTGTCTCAAGTGTCCAAATAATTAATGCACAAAGAATTTCAGCTTTTCATCCACCAGCACCCCCCATGTCCTTTTTCACAGGGCTGCTTTCTGTCACCTCATTCCTCAGTCTGTATTGATAGTGAGGATTATTCTGAACCAGGTGCAGGACCCTGCAGTTCCCGGTTGGACACGGCTGAGGATGGTCCTTGTGAGAGCCTTCTTCCCTTTCAACCATTAGCCAAAACACCCACAAACACTTTGAAAAGCTTTGGTACAGAAAGGATGGAGCAGCAGTGGGAAAGAAAGTGACCTTCCCTGTGTCTCATGAAACCACTTGGTCCCCATTATGCCTCCTCCCTCCTCTTGCCCATTTCTGCCATGGTTTATATGAGTGCCTCTTCTAAGTGCCAGAGCAGCGATAGCCCTTTTAAATATGGTTGCAATTTCATGCCCCCAGATTTCCTCTCTTATCTTTAAACTTTGATCATTGCAATCCCTGAATGTAACTTTTTGGTGAGCTGCAGGTTTGGGGTTTTTTTTTGGGTTTTTTGGGGA
>VWYK01088648.1:0-22138 GCA_013399775.1 Semnornis frantzii
AATATAAATACATTTTTGCTCTCTTAAATGCATTTTGAAGGTGCTGAGTTGATGCAAACTCTGAATGTTTTTCTTCCTCAAAAATCTGGCCAGTTGCTTTCATGTCTCTATATGTTATGTAGTCACCCAAATTTGACAGTTTTGGCTCTAAGGTTTAGCTTGACTGAAAACAAACTGGCTTCAAAACTGTAGGGGAGGTTAGCAGCAGCTGCTCGAACCTATGTATCCAAGAAAGTAAATCTTAAAATGTCAAGTGGATTTCTTTTCATGAAGTCAACCAGCAATAAACAGGAATGGAGATGTACCTGGAAGGGGAAAACTAGACCTCAATCTTCTGCTTCTTGCTCAAATGATGTTTCTGAGCAACCCTGCCCTGGGTCAGGGGCTCAGGTGGACTGCTGTACAGAAACCTGACGCTTGTCATGTTCATAACAATATCTATGATTTCGATATTGTTCTCTTCAATTCCCAGACAAGGAGCTGTGAACTGGCACAATGATAAACTCTACATCATCCCTCTTCAAAACAAATTAATAATCCTGCAGGAAAAGAGAGCTGCCCAGGCTGTGGCAGAGTGGTAGAGAACTCCTGTAAAGCATTTGTAATGCTTTGTGCATCTATGGATAAAGTGAAGTTCAAGGTAGCTAATGGCAGTTAGCAAACCTTCCAATTGAATTTGGTACTGCTGAAACTCCAAAGCTGAGTGTTGAATTAGTGAACCTTTCAGATTTAAGTGTTTGAAATTCTAGCATAAAATTATCTTTCAGTAATGGAAAAAATAGAAATTAATATTGGAATGATTCTTCATTCAAGAAGTGCAAATCTGTCTTCAAGTTCATTTAGCAAAGTGACATTTAAATTACTATGAAGAATTGTGTGCGCTATATGTTATTTGTAATTTCATAAAATGTTGAGATGAGATTGTCCTGGGATCAGCATGTGATTAAACTGATTATATACCTTATATACATGATATGTTTCTTAGTCAGTCACAGTCAAAATACAGTCTCCTATTAATATAATAATTTGGATGTCACACATGAAATCTCAGTTAAATATTTTTTACTTTCTATTCACAGCCTTTTATTCTCTACTACCAAATTAATTCCTCTCACCTGAAAAAAAAAAAATTTACTTTTCCCATCACCACAATGGCTGACATCTGCTACAATGACCCCCTTGCCCCTAGCAGCAAAGCACTGCTATGTAGAAATGGACGACAGACAGATGCTTTTCTCCTGATTCTACAGAAATTTTAAAATGTGAATGGGTGCAGAAGAGGGCACCAAATACTAACCATCAAAGCAGGCACTGTTTTTCTCTCTTTAACACCCATACTGAGTATTTTTCTTTTCCTCACTACCAACTCCTGCATATGCATATGCATCTTAATACTCAAAATTAGTCTTATTATTTTATTTTCAGTCCAGGAATACTTACATCCAAATTCCTTCAGGCCCGTTGGTCTTCATTTTCTGCTATGAAAATTAGGATGTGAGTAGCAGACAATGAAAGAACATGCTACCATAACCCATGCTGGGACTCTTGAGTCTCTCATGACTGGCATCTTTAATGTCAGGCAGAGGTTAAAGTCATTAAGCCCAGAAACCCACATTTCAATTCCTGCTACCCTCAATGTAATACAAAGATAACTTTTAATGTAATGTGAAGAGTGTATGGTTAAAATTATCTCAGGAAATTCCAAAATTAAGATTTCTAGTGTGATATGGGACTCTATTGCACAAACAGCATCTTTGTCATTTCTTACTGCTTTTATAGTTGTAGTTTATTATCTGTGACACGTGCATTCTGACCCAGTTCTTCAAAGTCAATTGGAAGTCAAAACAGTCAAGGTTTCATCACAGCAGTTCAAGGATAATTGAAGAATTACATGCTGGTGATGTTGGAGGGGCAGGGCAGAAGACAGAAATTATGACATTACCTGGTTATGGGATCCCTGGACCACAGAATCAGATTCCTCCATCATTGTTTGCTTTTTCTGGCTCCCGTATGTGTTGGTTGAACTTTTCCTGTGCATCGTAGGTGAACGTCTATAGTCTGGTCCATACATGATGGACCAGATGGAAAAGAGCCCAACCTAGAATGCCTTTGGACATGGGCAAGTGTGGTTTTCTTCTGGATTAGTACAATACTAAACTATGTGGAAACCAGCTGCCTAGTTTGTGATGCATGATAACAAAACTCTCAAGCATGTGCAGAAGAACGCTTTGTTTTGGTGTCTAGGAAACTTCATGGGTGAAAGCAAAGGCAATGGTAGACGTTGGATGTATGAAAGGCAGTTATTCTGTTCTTGTTTAGAAACTCGTAAAACAAGCAGATGTCGGTAAGAAAAAACTGAAAAGGTTATCAATTAGCAAGTGAAAAGATAAATGTTGTTATGGGAATACAGATAATTAACTAATGACAGTGGAATATTCTGGACATACAATATGTGGAATGATTTATTTTTATCTATCTGTCTGTCAGTCTATCTCTCTAATAATATACATGCCTAAAGAGACATGGAAAACACTTTTCCATACATGGGATCGAAATCTGTACAATACCCTTTCATCCGATCTGCATGTTGTTAGGGCTATGCACACTCATAACTCAAGTTTGGGAAACAACATGGGTGCTAGTAGCTTGAAGTCAGAGTCTCTAAAAGTCTAGAAAAGGTACATAACATAGACTTCTCTGTAAAGTAATGCTGATGATTAGAGTCCACTAGTGCTAAAAACTTCACTAAGAAGTAGCTGTCAGTATGTGTTAATTCTGGGTACTCCTCTGTCAGGTCACTGAGGGATTCGTTAGGGCCTATTCGATGTTTGAGAGGGGAAAGGAGTCTTGGATAGTAGGTTGTGCAAGCACCACAGTCAACTCATGGAAAACTGAGTGCCACTGAAATGTATTTTGACTAACACTGAAAAAAAAATACTTCTTTTAGACTGAAGCTTAACTCTTTGCTTCTCTCTTCTGGTTCCTGTGTTGGTTCCTGTACCACAACTGATATAAATCACTGATATAAATTTCCATTTTCCTGGATCTTCACTGTCTGTTCCTACTTGGCCTGTCAATGCTGACATTATTCTGACTCTTGCATCTAACTATTCCATGAAACCACAGTTACTGCCCACTTACCACGGTACTAAATAAATGCTTTCACCCTTTTGCTCAAGCTTTGTTTTGGGAGGAACTCCCAGCAGATGTCTGTAAACTTACCTCGTTCCTTGTTTTGAAAGCATCATGATGCTTGCAACACATATAACAGCAATCAGGCAGCTGGCTTCTGACCATGATGCTGAACAACACCAGTTCACTCTTTCACTGTTTCCCTGTCAATGTGCATGTTCCCACTAATGTCTCTAGTTTCATGCTTAGACTGTCTCCTCCTTTAGGCAAAAGCATCTTTTTGTGATTTGCTGGTGCAGCACTTCATCTCGCAGTATATTCTGGGCTCCAGGTGAGAGTGTAAGATAACACAGCAGGACTGGATGGACGTAGACAATTGTTGCATTCCTCTGTGCAGGAAAACTTCAAATTCCTATACTGGATCTTCAGGGCGCAGGCAGAGGAGGAGAGGGCTGGTTCAGGTGGCCCTTCTGACCCAAACTGCTGTACAAAGAATTCTCCAGAGCAGATGGAAGTGAAGGCTGAGTAGGGTCAGGTCCCATTTTCCCACTATTATAATGGCCCTTTGGTTTGCAAGAAAAGTTAAAGCTGCCCTCCACAGCTTTTATTGGGAAGCCTCTGGCTGGCGATCTGTCCCATCTGCTTCATCCAGGCAGTGAATCAAGTCTGTTGTACTTAAACCAATGACCCCTACTCTGAGAAATACCAGAGAAGAATAGACTTTAACTAAATCTTTCAGTAGCACCCTCTCCCCTTATTTTTCTCCCTCCCTCCCATTGTTTCGAAGCCAAGTCACTTTTTGTTTGCCAGAGGAAGATTAAACAAAGGAACCCACCAGCAGCGCCCGGGTTTTTTGACGCACGTGTTGGCTGTATCACTCAGACAGCCTTCCAGCAGGTATGCCTGTACAGCTGCAGAGCCTTTCACTGCCAAGCCGTAAAACTGCTGGCAGGTCTCACCATCTGTGAGGAAGACTGTGTGAGAACCTGCCGCCTTGCTGAATGGCTTTCAAGACAAATGTCCCACTGACCACATTAAGATAGCCAATGTTCAAGAAACACCATAAGGCATTGCAAGGCTGTTCTCTTTTCTATCCTTGTTGAGTGAGTCATGCAGTTTTGTAGATGTTCCCACATCAAAAATACTTGAATGCTTGTGACATTTTAACACTGAGTAATTGAGAGACCCTTCCCATCAAGTGTCAGATTCTGTGGCAACCATTACAGTAGGAAATTCTGACATTTTTAAGCTACACTGCTACCATTACAGGAAATAAAGTGGGAGGGGAAGCAAAAGCAAAGCCAACCCAAGAGCTGTCATTCAGAATCTTGTTCATTAGCCTAGCACATGCTCTGGAGAGAAATAAATGTTCTCTGTACCTAGTTGATCACCTATAGATTTTGGACTTGCTGTTCACAAAATCAAAACACTTTCTTCCTCGAAGTCCTTGCAAATGACTCTACCACCCAGTGCTGTGTGAATTTAATTTCTATTTGATTCTGAAAGACATTGAATTAAAAGTAATTCAAAATAGCGTCTGACTGTTGCAATACAAGCATCTGTAGTTAGGACCAGGGCCTGCCTATAAATTAGTGTTTCAGGTATCTCATAATCTTAGAGAGCTAAAAGATGTATGTCTTCTCCATCTGTTCAGTATTCAGGTTACATAGCTGGCCAGACATTGTTAACTAAGCATCTTTGCTTTCATGGGAAAAAAGTACATTTTATTATGAAAATCCCAGCCATTTTATCCAAAGAGACAAGTTGTCTTTTCTGTTCTTTTCCTTAACCAGTACAAGCTTCATCTACAGCCATAATAAATGCAGACAAGAGGAAATAACCAGTGGGCTCCTAGTTCGAAGGCTACAGAAATCAGCAAGACCTCTTCCCTTGCCTTCAGAGGATCTTGAATCATATCCCAAAAGCTGACCTCTGACTTGACAAAGATAGTCACTAACCTTTTGCTTGGCTTAATGATACTTAGTGAGCATGTCTAAGGCATGTTTGGGCAGTCCTAGGACGGTGTGAGCAGGGAATACACTGAGCGTGATTTAAAGAGATAAAAGTTATCTGGCATTTTCTAAAGATTACCTCACACCATCCAGACTTTTAAATCCAGATGCAGCTAGCTTTACGGTTGCGTTAACCATCTGGTACTATAGTCTTTGGCTGAAAACAGAAGCAATACGCATCACCATTGTTTTTTGTTTTCAGGAAAAAGAACGCTGTTTTTATGATCATCCATTCATTTGGTATCAAGGACATTTCACACATGAGTTAACTGGAGATCTGCAGTTGGTATATTCTGTGGTAGGAAGAAGGGCTTTGTATGGCTGATGGTAGCAGAGATGCAGAGGGAAAGGTTGCAGGTTCAGTGTAACTGAATTCAGTTTAACTGAATATAATATCATTAGGATTTTTTAGCTTTCCCTTAATAAAAAGATTCTTTATTCGGTGGCTCATTGTCTCATCTAACAAAAGGGTTTGTAGTACCTTCTGATTTTGCAGTTCAAAGCAGACAATAGCTTCAGCTATATTTTGCTAAGCAAAAAAACCCCAAACATTTGCAATTGCTTTGCACTAACCTGCCCAGCAAACTACCAAGAACTTATTTTTGCATACTTACACACTTGAAAACTGCATTTTATTATAAGTAACAGATGTGTGCAAAAAAGTTACCAGCATTAGAGAGCAGAAATGAGACTGTGAAGGCAAAGGACATGGTAGCTGCTTGAAAATTACATTCATGGTGCATGGCAGCACCAAATAACATCACCCAAGGGAACCTCCTGGCTTTGTATTGCAGGAGGGTCGAACTAGGTGACCTTTAAAGATTCCTCCCAGTCCAAACTATTCTATGATTTAGTGATTGTCTCCAGGGAAACACAATGTCTTTTCACAAAGAAAAGGAGTGCTGCCACCACACAGTGCAGTAAGGGACATTGAAGTTTTCTGTTTCTTCTGTGTCCCATCTGTGACAGAGCTGGAGCAGGTCTGTAACCTCAGGTTTATCTGTGTCTCCTGGAAAAAAGCTAGCACCCAAAAGGATGGAAGATAAGAAGTCCTGGGTTCATAGCTCTGGGCTTCATTTGACTGACACATAGAGTTAGGAAGTGATACAGGCCAACAAGGATGCTCAGCTATTGCTTGTTTGCCAGTAGCTGAATCAGATTTTGGGAGGATAGAATCCGAGTTCCCCTCGGGTTGCCATTAAAAATGCACCTATTCTGTATTTAAATGAAACAAACCCGTGTTTCTGTCGCATTGGTGTGTGGGTCACTTTTCTGCTGTGTTAAAGCTGACCTGCAGTGCTCTCTATTGAGAGGCTCACTGCTGTGGCTCAGCTCCCAGAAAACTGACTGTCATGGAGATTTTCCCTGTGCCATGCCTTCTGAATCAGCATAAGAATTTTCACACCCTCAAGGGCCCCTGTCAACACTTAAACCGCCTGACAATTTTACTCCAGAGCTATTGGTGGCCAGGAGGTGCCTGGGAGAGCCACATGGCCTTTTCCTGAGCTGTCACTCGGCTGAGGATGATCCTCATCCCACAGCGCTCAAACACCCATCTTTACCTTACGCATGTCATACAGCACTCGTCTATCTTAGAAACCTGTCACCTCAGTATCTAAATCCCAATGGAATAACTTAAGCAACTGAGGGGAAGCTGGAACTGAGGCCAGATTTCAGTGGAAGCTACTCATCTAACCCGCCAAGGTGTCTGAAACACTTCCACTGAGGTATATATATCTAAGTACTTGAATAGCTTAAAGGATCTGAGCTTAAGTGCTTATGTGACTGTTGAGAATGCCTCCTACGTCACTTACGCTTTATTGAAAAAAATTAAGTGTTAAATACAGACAAGCTTCAGAAATGTTGCAAAAATATATATAGAGAGAGAGCTGCACGGGCTTCTCTGAGCACCAGAAAGTTATACCAGCTAGCATGGCTGCTCACATGTCTGTAAGAATGAACAGATCAAGAGGCCAAATAATTCAGATTCCTGAAACCCCACTGGCAAAATATTCTAAGTGATAGGAGCTAACATTATGACAATTGGAATTTACTTTTGGGATTAGAAAGGTCCACCATACTGCAGGTAGATTAGCAGGCAGCTGGATTCACCCTGTCCATTAAGATATGGATAATAACACATTCAGTTTCTTGATAGGTCAAACTTTATAAACCTGGTCTTCAAAACGGTCTTTGGAAGTATTCTGCAGTCTCTTGTAAGACTGAAACGCAGGGCTATGCCTACACTTCACAGGAACAGCAGGCTGCAGCACAGAGAAGAATAAGTTCTGCTTTTTTGCAGTTTTCTTTCTACCCACTCATGGTCCAGCTAACTGCTGTGTGGGAAAGCTTTCCAGCATACTTGGGCATCCTCAGGAATATGGCTTTCCATATGATCTGATATGCCGCACAGCAGCCATGACTGCAAGCCTGCAGTTGGCACAGCGGGCAAGGCTGATCTTGAGGACAGACTTTGGCAGGCAGGAGAGACATCCCCTTAAGGGAAACTCCGTGTGTTTCATTGAGAAGGGAGCTGGCAAAAACACCTTTTACATGGTTCTGCTATTGCCATTTACAGTTTGTGAGAAGTAAGGGTCAGATTGCCTGCCTGTGGTATACCTGTAGTTGTAAAACAACAGATCTTCTTTGTTGTTTTTCTCTCTGCATCTGTTTTTATAGTTGTAAAACAACAGATCTTCTTTGTTGTTTTTCTCTCTGCATCTGTTTTTATGCTGTGTGAATCCACTGTTCATTCCTGAAGAAGAACTCTTGCTAGCAGTATCAGGAATAAAAGGAGTCCCCAGCCTGTCCTCCAGCTGATAGAGCTGGAGACCTCCCACTAGCAACTGCCTCTGTATTGCACTCGAGTGAAGGAACAGCTAAACCTTGTGCCTCATCTTCAAAATCCCTAGCAGTTTTGCCAGCTCTGTAAGCAGCATCACTGATAATTAAAAATTTGAAGAAAGAAGGGAAGAAAAGAATAAGTAAATCAACTGAGCAATGTCCAAAGCAAAGAAGGAAAATAATGGCACAAGGGAAGGCAGCAGGTAGACTCCCCTGCCCTGCTTTGCTCAAGGCCTCATCTATACTTCCACCACCATAGATTGGCATAGTGACATGATGAGGAGACAGCCACATTTCAGAGCTAATATACATCCTACATCCTCCCCATCACAGCTGCATCTGGCCCTGCGGTGGGTTATCCTCTCTCTCCAAATGTTCAAGTCATTATCAGTTTGACAAATCCAATATATATAGAAAGATCTCCAGGCAAAATCTGTATTTCCAGAAAACGAGATTCCTATACCATCTGCAGCTAATTGTTTCATACCATATTTGTCTCAGTCCTGCTGAGCCCACTCTAGGCCTGCTGAGCCCATCACTTACCCTGGTTTTACACTGGAGGAACTCCACTGTCTTCAGCAGATTAATACGATTAACACTTTTCCATGCAAAAGCAGAATCCAGGGATGAAGGAGCATCCACTGCCATGACAGATCATCCTCATCATGACCTTAACAGTAATGGGGACACAGTTTGGTGGCAAGCAATGAGCCTGCTGAGGGGAGAGTGAAGGGAGGCAACCAGCCAAAACTCAGGTTGCAGTGAGAAGGAGAGAGAGGTATTGCTGCCTCTGAAATCAAATCCAAACTACGGGCATGGACATGCCTGCTACAAAGGCCTGTGACAATGGCCCTGTGCTCCCCTCTCGCGTAGGGTGATTGGCAGAATTTCATCTCATTCAAAATTAGAGAAAGCAACAGAGCTCAGCAGTAATCTTGATTCTAGAGCCTTGTTGAAACTCTAGACACACATATCTGACAGATACAACAGAGATTAATGAGCCATGACCAGAAGTTTGATTTTTCTGTCAAGTGCTCCCATCCGTTTTAAATAAACAGGAGAACAACATAAACTCCAGTGCCTGCTCTCAGTTGTTTAAACCAGGCAGGCTGCTTTTGGTACTGTGTGTCTGAGCTGAGTTTTAACTCCAAACCGCTAAAAAACATTGGGGTTTTGTTGGGTATTTTTTTTCCCCCATTGGCCCTTTTGTGGCTACTCTTGTGATGAGCTTGGCTCCTTGCATGTTGTTTCTTTTCTCCTCAGCATGGACCGTCTGGTATTTTACTACTGGAAACTGTCAAATGTAATATCATGTTTACAGCTAAACGAGTTCAATTTAGTGTCATTGGTGTATTATCTAGAGCACATGAGTGCCTGAAAAGCCCTCTGCTTTGTTTTAAACGGCGCTCTGCTTTGGTTTTTTTATGGGATTTTGGAACATGGCTTCCTCATCCCTTCCAAGTACAGCGGGCTAAGCCAGCTAGAGCGAAGCCTGAGGAACGCGTCGTGTAGTCTCTTCGTGCTTCTGGTTACTTGCATTACAGTCAGGCATTGCTCTCATAAAACAATAATCAGTACATAGACATCTGAATTTGTCAGGAATTCATGGGAAAGCAGTCCCAAAGGATTTTATGCCACAGAAATGTCTCTTGAGAATTTCTCTATTTTTGTTTCTCAAAAAGCATGGTAGAAGTCACGAACAAAATAAAAGATTATCAGAGGATGTTTTATACCCCGAGGTATTTATGGGAGGAGAGAAAGAGTGAAAGAATGCTGCCATAAATCTAACTGGCCACAGAATGTCACTCTTGTTCCATGCAAATAAACCTGAAAGGAAATTTACCTGGTAATATAAAACCTGAGTCTTGAGGAAGGCTGTTCAGGGAAGCTGTTGCCTGTAGAGAGATGAAGTACAGCTATACAGGCATGTACAAGTACATACACATACACAGAACCATTGCCACAGGGCACTGAATCTTATGCCTGAACAAAATACCTTTGCAAACCACTGCAGCTCTGATCCAGGCCTGCATCCAAAGTAAAACCGTGAAGATGACTCTTCTCCTGAATGGTCTTGCCAATGGGTCCAAGTCGAGGGGCTTGGAGGGAGAAAGCTCTTTCCACACTGAGAAAGGCATACACAGAAAGTCCTAGCCTGTCAGTCTCCCTGCTGAAAGCACTTGATTCTGGTTGTGAGTGAAGTCCTTCCTGAGACACAAGATCAGGGCCATAGAGAAACTGGCTAGACTATATAATTTCAGACAAAAGATGATTTTGAATAGAAAGCACTCTCAGTTTCAAACAACAAAATAAAAGCTGTCCTGAAACTGAAATTGTCCTTGACTTGATGCTGCCTACAAGTGAAATTGCCACTAAATTTAACAGACCGATGCTTAGCATTTAATTACCCCTGAAAAGAAGTCACCGTCAGGAAGGAAGAGTATCAAAAA
This sequence comes from Semnornis frantzii, assembly GCA_013399775.1. Classification (NCBI taxonomy): domain Eukaryota; kingdom Metazoa; phylum Chordata; class Aves; order Piciformes; family Ramphastidae; genus Semnornis; species Semnornis frantzii. Next base: position 10,439 of record VWYK01088648.1, read on the forward strand.
ACAAATCTTTTAGCTTTTAGTGAGGGCTTCATTTCAAGTAGCAGGTATGTGCTTTTTGAAGCTGTGACCTTGACCAAACTAGGATGCAGAGGTCACTCCTCAGGCAAGGGAGGGACCCCACCATGGTGCTACTTCTATGTACAGGGGGAAGGCACCAGCTGCAGGACACTTCCACATTTATCCCTTGTGGGAAAAAAGCTTCCTCTGAGGTATAAAATGAGACTGGGTAAGCAGAACAGATTATTCGCTGTCCCCCTGGGGGGGAGAGGTCTAGGGCTAAAAGACTGAGATACCCTTGCTTCCAGCTTGATGAAGCTTCTCTGGAGAAGATATCAGAGCTTGCATGACCTGTCTGTGGTCTGCCCAAAATACATTTTGGGCAGCGGAGATAAAAAAAAAAAAGTTTTTCTTCTCTTACCATATTTTGCATGACTGCAAGAACATTTCATATCTCAGATTGGCTTCAAAAGTACAAATCTCGAACAAAAAAAACCCAAACAAAAACCCAAACCCAAACCAAACCAAACCAACAACAACAAAAACACTAAAACCAAAACATTTAGATTTACTAAAACCAGATTACTTCTGAAATGTTCATCTTTGGTAAACTTTGAAGTGTTTTGACTTGTTTGCATGTTTTTTATGATTTTGGTGTAAATTTACTTAGATTTTAAACCAGAAGCTTCCTTTCAGTCTAAAAATGACATCTTTTCTTTTGAGTAGAGAATATAGAGAGTTTTAAAAAAAAAATCCAGTAGTATTTGAATATGGCATATTCATTAAAAAAATTTCCCTCTCCTCCTTAAGGCTTTGATTTTGGCAAACCCACATTTTCCAGTGAAAAACATTTCCTTGAACACTTCCCAGTTTTCTGTAATATTTACATCTGTTCTTCTCTGAGAACATGTCACAGCTGTAGATCAACAGGAATCACACAGAACACAGTTGATTTATGGTCAAAGTAATATTTCTAAATCAACTTGCATTTAAGAGTAGTGAATAGCACGTGTCCATTTACTAGCAACGTATCGTAAGGACTTTGTACTGCTTTTATATTTTTTACATTGCTTTTGCATAATTATACACAATTCATGTGTAATTGTAATTTTTACAATTATTTTACATAATTACATGTTATTAGAGCTGAAATTTGGGCAGAGTTAAAGACTGTGAGCCAGATCATCAATGCTTCAGACACCCACCCTGACGGCATCATCTATCTCCAGAGATGGGCAAATTGGACCAAAAGAGACTACTGTCCTCCAAAACTAAGACAACTCCATAGTTCACGGCTGTGAAATGGCAAACAAAATGAAAACTCTTTATCTCTGCCACTTTTATACTTAGCTGCAGCTTTGGCCTTGTATCACGTGATCCCGGTCAGACATGGAACTCCCAGGGAGTCATAAGGAAATTTGCAGAAAGCTGTACACCACCCTCCTGCCTCTGTCCTTGCTCTGCCTTCCTCTCTGACCCCCAAACCACAGGCACTTGGATGCCAGGCTAACCCACAGAGCCGCTTCCGTTTAGTCCTAGAATGTTGATTCCTCTGGCAAAAAAAATAAAATTTTCCGTGCACTTGGTAAATAAGGAAAGGAAGAGTCCTGCATGCAGCAACCATGGGGCGTTTTCTTTACCTTTACCAAGCAGTTCAGTCGTTTTCTCCATAAGAGCAGTTACTTAGTTGGACACACTACCCTCTGTGAAGGTGAACATTAATAACAAGTTAAGCTCCTGGGCTTCATCAGGGCCTGTTTTTTGGCTGGCTTTCTAGTCCTCAGAGCTCAAGAAGGCCTCTTCAGCTGAGGCACGCAGGGTGGGTACATGCCTTGCTTCCCTGGCTGGATTATCCCTCATCCCCTCTGCATTTTAAGAGATTTGGTGGGCCCGTTAACAGCTTCTACCTGTTTTAAGACGTGTGACAGGAGGCTGAATGGCTTGCTTCATGCAGCCCCGTTTTCTCGCCACTCCTGCTAGTGTTGTTGACATGATTTATATAAATCATAAAATGTGGTGGGGTGACCTCACGAGTGTCCAGCTCTCCTCACGCACGTCTCCAGGCAGAAGGGCTAGTATTTATAAACAGTGATATATTCACGTCTCAGTAACCTGCTTTATTTATATTGCTCGTGCAGGGCCACTGCCACACAAATGAAATATTATTCCCTACCATGTGCGTTTCGTTTTTCTGTCGGCTGTGTGTTTTCTTTCATGCATTGCCCTTGCTGTCGGTGAGCTCGTCGGTAGTTCTCCTCAGCATGGGGCTGGGAAAAGGGGAAGGGGGAGAGATACGTTCCCTGCTATTCCCAGGGTTGCATGGTGACAGACGAGTGCGACACCCCTGGCTGGCAGACTGGTGAAGGCTGTGTTGGGGCTGCAAGCTGCGCCTCGGGTTCTGCAGGCCAGAGGGTAGCGACCTGGTCCCCCTGCTTTATCAGCTGGTTAGGCTGCTGCCACGCAGCTCTTTATCACAGCTGAACCTGCGGCCTTTGCTCATGGCACCCCAGCCCATTGCATCCTCTGCTTGTTGTGCCACTTCTGGTGGGACGATACATCCTGGGAGATCCTGCTCTTGACTGAGCTTTGATGAGGGTTAGTCAAGCCATAATCTCAAGCATCTAGATGTGGTGGAACCAGCTGGGATTTTTCTAGCAAAGTTATCTTTCCACAGTCATTTTTAAAGATCTTTTTACTACAGCTTCCAAACAGCTAATTTCTGGCTCATGAATTAAGAGAAAAATGTCTTCTCTCCCAAAATAATCACAGTAATGAACCCAACTATAAAAGCTTCTTATCACCCTTCTGGTTTTGGGGTAGTTTTTTCATATTTCCTTTTTACCACTAATTAAAAAAAAAAAAAAAANTTTAAAACATCTTGTTAAAAGTTGTGTCTGGTTTATTATCTCCAAAGCTTCTGCTGTTTTGAAAAGGTCTTTTTTTCTTTTTTAAATTATTGTATTTTTTCTCATTGAGATGCTTATAGTAAATATTAACTTATGAACAAGTTGGGAAATAGCTGGAACTCCATCAGTTTTGAAAGACTGTGCACATTTCAAAATTAACTCCACGACCTGAAGTTCCAGAGGAGAAAGAGCTCTCTATTGCCTTAACTGATGGAAAAGTATCTCATAAAAAAAAGCTCAGTTTCTGTAAACTGCATACACATAACTCCTCTCGCAGCACTTGAACAACATCTAAATCATGGGGCCCCAGTGTGCTCACCGGCTCACCAGATGCATGTTCTGGCCACATCCTGGCCGTGTGCAGGGAAGGGACCTATATCTAAAATGGATCCTCCTTCTTCCATGGAAAGAAAACGCCTGTATATGGGCAAGGAGGGGGCAATTGGTGCTGTGAAATGTGATGGAGACATGGAACATCTCTCCTGTGTTTATTAGAAACCAGAACAAGGGCAGAGCTTAGGTAAGATCAGCATTTGGGCAGTGTCTTGTTTGCTGGGTACCCCAGAAACACTTAGCTGCTGATCTGGGGTTGTGGGCTGTGACATAAGGGAACCTATCTGCTGGGGCCAACAGGCACATCTGGAAGCAGACATTCAACTTGTGCCTGCAGCCCATGTGTCAGTCTTGATGTGTGCCTGGAAATGTATGCTTCAAGGACCATCACCCCCCGGGACTGGAGCAAGAAGAGTGGGTAGAGCAACATCAGTGAAAAACTTGCAAAGGGAAAGTGCTTTTCTGTTTATGTGCTTGCATATTCTTTTACCTGGTCTCCCAGGTTCACAGCCGCATTTGCTTTCCCCTAGTAAAGGTTTCCCTTTTCAAAAAAATTTTTTTTGGTATTCCCAACGTGGGGTGGAGGAATTTCTATTTGTTAAAGGCATTCAGCAGTGCTGTGGTTTGTTGGTTGGGACCACAGCGTAGTTTAGTTATTTGTCAAAATGCACTCATTCAAACCCGAGCCCTTTTGCATTTCCTCATCTTTCAGAAGGCTTTTAGGAAGGGGCTGATTCTGCCTAGCCTCCCTCATAGCACTCTTTTTTTCCAGCAGCAGTGGGATTGCCTATGCAGTCTGCAGAGAGGTAGCAGAATCTGACTTCAGGAATTTTCAATATTCTCGAATTACATAATAATTCTTTTCATAAACTTAAATTACTTTTAAATGAAAAATTGCCCTGATGAACTAAAGGGAAATTTGACTGAAGAATCCTCATGTTTAGTATTCAATATTTTGAAAAATATCAATATTCTCTTCACCTTCTAGTTGAGGAACTGAAACCACAGTGTAATTCTTACAAGATGGATTTCCTGCTCTGACTCAAGGGGTTTTCCCCATAAAGTTTGGTAGGAAGTGTGTTGAGCCTCATTAACTCTCATCTTGTCGCTGAAGCAGCGTGAGAAACTGTTGAAACTGTGTTATGCAAAGGTACCTTGGCTGTGTGGACAACAGTGAGGAGTTGCTTCAAGGAGAGGTGAAACAAGGTGGGGTAAAAAAGCAAAGGCAAATCAAGTACAATTGCAGAAAGACGTTTGTCTCTGACAGCACATCATTCTTATGTTTCAGTACCTAACACTAGATTACCTCTCCAAAATCAGATAAGACTGAGTTGGGAACTAAGGAGCCCATTTCATATCACTATCCTTTGAGACAGGTCTGCCTTTATTCCTGTTATAGTTAATTAACCATCCATAAAATCTCCATAATGTGTCTATAGATCTCAGGGAAAAAAATCTTTAGCTTTTACTTTCTCCATCGTACATTTTACCCTGCCACTATTCTGTTGGATTCTGTAGAGCTACTTCTCATTTACAAAGGGGTGCAGAGTAAGAGAGGAGGAAGAGACTTTGTGGCTGATGCTTTTAGACTCTGTACATAGTCTTTCTTTTTCCCTACACTAGTCTAGGTCTTGGTGAAAAATTAGAAAGTTGCTTTGAGATTCTGGCTCTGAAAACACTTCAGCAGCTCCTGAAGAGAATACAACAGGAGCCAGCAGTACACAGGATGCTGCGTCTCACGTAACTATATTGTGGGCTTGCACACATTCTCTCTGTTTTATTCCCTGGCTCAGAACTGGGATAGCCCGCATACATGACTCCAGATGCTGGCAATACAGAGTACATTGAAAGCAGAGCTGGGCCAAAATGGTTCTCTTTGGACTTCTTCAGGAGTAAGGGAAAGTACAGATTGAGATTCAGGTTGTAAACTTTCCTAGTGGAAAGACTGATATAGTCAGTGTAATTTTTAGGCAGAGGGAAAAGGCAGGGGAAAAACCTGTTCCCTCCAGTGTATCCTCTGTTTGATGTGTGCAGCAACACTTTCCGACCAGGCATCAGAAATGCTGCCTAGGATACCGTGTGCGTTCTATTGCCGAAAGGAAAATAACATGGTATTGATGTCCAACTATGCAGGCCTTAACCTTTTAGCCCCGAGGGACCGCTGGGAGTTTTGTCTGAAGAGCACCCGTAGGGTCAGGGCACAAATTTGCAGGTGCAAAATAGCATGTGCAAGTGCAGATCACAAAGGTGCAAATGTCACGTTCTGGCGCTTTGCGCTTCCATCCTCCAGGCTGCAGGCGGAAAGCCGGGTGCTGCACGGAGCTCTGGGAAAACCTGTGATCCTAATTGTTTAATAGCATTCCAGTCAAAGGATATATTTTCACCTGCTTCTGTGATGTGCATTTTTGTTTTCTGGATGGACTCAGACACCGCCTCTTTCTGACAGCTTCTGGAGTCATGACCTTCAGAATCTGCGTGTGGCTTCCCTTGCTTTCTGCATCCAGCCTCGAGATTTTACAAACCTCCCACCAAGGGGGATGGATTGTTTTAGATCGCACTGACACCTGAATTCTTTTACCTTTCTGTGTCCCCAAAGAGCTCTAATATTTACCAACAAGAATCTCTTCTCAGTCTAATCCAGTTTACATGAATATCACATGAGGCTACTTCCTGCAAGAGGCAGCCTTAAGATGTAATGCATGATTTTGTGCCTACTGTCTTACTTCCCTTGTCCTTATTTTGCCTTCAAAGGGACTGTCTGTGTGAGAAGGGCAAAAAGACATGGACCTTGGACTGAAGACCTGTCTGAATTGACTTAACAGTGAGTGCAGCTGAATATTTGCTATTTGGAGAGCATGCTGTACCATGACTGCATTTATTAAATGTCAGGGTAATTTCCGAACTCCAGCACTGCCACAATGCTGTGAGAGAAAGTTTGTATGGCTGTACAAGTCCAGCTTGCCTGCCAACATGTCTACCCCTTCTGCAGGTGTATGAGTTACAGCCCAAGGCAAAAATATCCATGCCTTCCCCAAAGATCTCATGGTACTTCTGCAGGCCAGATGGTTCCAATTTGAGGCCTACACTCAGTGATGTAGCTGTATTGAGTTTCTTCCCTGAAACCAACAAAACCTGCTTTAGCATTTTGCTTGGATTAAAATATTTGTCCCTTTTTTTCACAGGGCAGAAGAGGGACTCCTGAAGCCACTGAAGGAAGGAAATCATTACAGAGTTCTACAGAAGTAGGTCATGTGCTACAGCTGCTCATAGTTTAAGAGGAAGAAACATGGGACCTCAAACATGGAACATGACTCCTTCAAAATGCTTGAGAGCAACCCAAGAAAAACATCCTCAGAGGCTTATTTAATAAACATTATCTATAATAGTCTCAATGTGTGCTCATGTTTCCTTAGGAGTTTGCACCTACTTCCCAGAGCTAACAAGATTCCAAAATAAAGCGCAGAATAATTTAATGAAAAGGATTTAATAGTTTGTGTTAAAGCTAATATGGTCTATTAGGAGCTGTCATTTTATAAACAATGAAGATATGTTACCCTCTCTATTGCTGTAAAGTCATTCCAAGCAAGGTTTGTAAACAGTCAGCAATGATCTATAGAACAGCCACAAAAGACAATTAGAGCCACATTTGAAAAATGTGCTTACCCTCCTATTCAATTTCTTTTTAAGCAAATCTAAGAGAAACATATATGTATATAGATGAATGCATAACATACATATATATATATATGTATATGTACGTATGCATATGTGGATTTCATTAGCAATCATACAATGCTCATTATCTTAAAAGCATTGTTGTTTCCACAGCTCAGAAAAATGCCTAAAGTGAACTGTTAAATCAACTGAAAAGTTTTTAATTATAATCAAAGTGTCACTTCACCGCAGCTTTTTTTTTCCCCAGCAAACTAATATTTTTGTGAAGACTCAACCTGCTTTCTCTAACAACTGTGAACACAAAGTGTTATGCATCAAACTAGTGATGGTTTCAATGTGCAGATTTTTTTTTTCTTCACAATAAGACTAAATGTAGCTGTAAAAAGTGCATAAGTTCAGAAAGCCACTCTAAAAGGCTTGGGGATCCTTGCTTGGCGCTATCTTCCACCAGTGTGATCCCAGAGGACAGCAATGCTGTTGTGAGCCACAGCTTAAAGCAGCCTGAGAAGGAGATGGACAGAAGAGCTGACTAGCCCAGCCCCCTCCCATTCCCATAACCACACTTTTTGGAAGCCGGGCAGGAATGAAGTATGAGAGAAATTAGACCTAATGACTATAGGGGAGTTACTTCTGATGCACAATGAGGTAAGTGTTTGGAAAATTAGGTCCATAAAGCTCCTATATTCCTTATTACTACATGATCAAGAAGCAGATGAAATAGTCAAAAGATGACTTAGTAGAAGAAAATTAATACAATGTTACTATTTACAAAGGGGATTCCTCACTGAAAAGGGGCAGCTTTTTCAAACAGCATTTAGATTCTTACTGAAGAGAACAGGCAAGAAGGAAGCTTTGGACTCAGGTCACTGTTACACATTTACATTGTAAAGGTTTATCTGAGCTACTTCTGTGAGATTTGTACAATGTTTTAGGACTGCCAGGTGGTTGAAAGTCAGGCACGTGGAAATCTTACCAAAAAACTGAGTGGAAACATGTATAAAGAACATAGAATCAAATCTGGGTAAGCAGTTGCAGCATTACACAATCTTTTAGGAAGGTGTGATTATTCAGTATATTTTGCTGCTTCATTATATAAATAGTCTATCGTTATATGACTGTAGGATTGGGCTGGGATCAAGTATTGAACAAGACTACAGATTCTACTTGAAATCCTACACAAATCATAAGGAGAAGGAGGTGGTAATATCTACTTCTTCACATGACAGCAACACCAAAAAATTACAGGGGGAAAAGCCCTACAAATGCACTCTTTGGGTATTGCCTCCTTTCCTACAGCATGTTTAATTTCTCAGGTGAATAAGAAAGGAAACAGCTTTACATGCATAATTTCAACTACTGTCAATAGATTTCTTTGAAATTGGTATTACTGATTTACAGCACTGCCTTGTCTGGCTTGCTGATAGCACACTTAAGAGACTCAAACCAGTTTCCTTGTTGTCAATATACGTTTTTAAGATATTTTTAATGGGAGCTGCACTGAGTCTGATCTAGCATTAAATCTGTGTCTGAGATTATTCAAATCTGTTGCTCGAGTACTAGGGAAAAACAAAAAGAATTCACAAATTGCTCTAAAAAGTAGAGACGTGTGGCAGAAAGTACTTTATTTGCTTACACTATCATTGTCACAGGAATAGAAACACAAATCAATTGTTTTCTAATAGAAGACAACCAGATGAAGTTAATGTCAATGGGAAAAAGCATTAGTAAAAATTGAGATATGTGAAGTCTGAGGATACATATGAGCACCTGGGGTTCATCTACTGAAACACATTTACATCTGAGATGTTTACACCATGTAAAGCTCCTTTTGAAGCCAATACAGAGAAATGGGCATTTCTAGGAGGCACTTACTCATCGGTTTCTAGGGCCAACATCTATATCTGATCAAATGAACTGAGTTTTCAAAACACCTATTTCCCCTTGTTGATATTGAAGGTATCCAACGAATTTGGGTGTCAAGTATACAGGACAAATATTGGAAGCTAAGGGCTGAGGAAGCCCATCCCACAGTCTTAAGAACTACTCTTGCAATTCAGACGAAGGATACAGAAGCATATTGTACCACATCACATGCCTTGAGGTAGAAATATCTAGAGTTTACTAGTTTTAAATGTCTGGTTTACCATTGTTACTGATCTTGACTCAGAGAAATTGGTACAATTGACTTGTTCTAAGATTGCCTCCATTCACAATATATTCATGGTATATTTCAGTATTTATGTCTTGGACTTGGTGAGTACAGAGTCAGTCTCATAGTTTTAAACATGATTTAAAAAAAAAATTACTTCTACCTGAAGTTTTTAAATTAAACTTATTAAGGGAGAGAAAATTTTAGGATTTTACCCAAATGGATATGTTTGTAATATTTGCTTACTTTGACAAACTTCCCTGCAGATAGAGAGGATTGAAAGAGGGGATACTGGATGGCAAAAGAGATTTCTTTGTTCATATTTACTTTGCTTTAAAGGAACATTTCAGTGCTTTAGATTTCTTCCTTCCCAAGTAGAAGAAGAGAAAACAAAATATTGGTGCCTGGGACAGGTGCCTCTAATGTATTCCTGTCAGACATGCTGGGAACAGGAGAGCTCTACTTTTGAAATACTACTGTTAGCTACATTACGTGGAGGTCTTGTTAGTGGTAAGCAGCAAATTGGTGTTTAGTGATGCAGGTGACAGCACTTATTAAATTGGGGGAAAAGGAAAGAAATCTCCAAATTCTCAAGGAGACAGGCATAGTCTTGTGTGTCAATACGAGGAATTTATGCAAGCATCCTCTCATTCTAATGAGGTAGAGAAAGCAGTCCTGCAGAGACAGTAGTAAAATAAGAGCTTATGCTCTGAATCAGGAAACATGTTCTTAAGCCATCTTTATGCAGGATGGCACTTAATCCTCTGCTTAACTTTGATTTACATGAGTGCTTATTTGGTATCTTGGGTAGGAATGACTAAAGACTGGGATGAGCAGTACCTCAATTATTAACAAACGCAGCTCTGCATTCATCTAGTAATAATAATAAACCCAATAATAGTAATGACAATAAATTATTCTTCAGTAGCTACTTTCATTTCAGTAGATCAAATATTAATCCGTACAAACACTAATGGTTTAAGGCTCCCTGCATTCCTCAGCTGGGAGGAATCTTGGTTGATCTTTTATGGTGTCAGAGCACCTAAAGATGGCTAGTGTGAGCATCACACACTGCTATGAGCCAATCAGCCTGCTTGGTCTCCTGCAGCTACTTCCCAATATGTTCATTAGGCAGTCTGAACAAACTGCAGAAAGTGACATCTCCTGTCCACAGATGGGTTCATCTGGGTCAGAATGCAGAAACAGTAGCCTTCCAGTATCTGAAGGGGACCTACAGGAAGGCTGGGGAGGGATTATTTACAAGGTCTTGTAATGACAAGACAAGGGGCAATGGGTTTAAACTGGCAGAGGGGACATTGAAACTGGATGTTAGGAAGAAGTTCTTTACCGTGAGGGTGGTGAGGCACTGGAACAGGTTGCCTAGGGAGGTTGAGGATGCTCCCTCCCTGGAGGTGTTCAAGGCCAGGTTGGACGAGGCCTTGAGTAACCTGTACTAGTGGGAGGTGTCCCTGCCTATGGCCGGGGGTTGGAACTAGATGATCCTTGAGGTCCCTTCCAACCTTACCATTCTATGATTCTATGATTCTATGAAATACTGGAATGTTCTTACCTTGACAGGCCATCATGCAGTCACAAGAACATCCTTTCCATCTAATAGTGTACAAAGAGGAATGTAATTTTATTTACAGTGCTCACTTGGAAAAAAAAAAAAAAAAGAAAAAAGAAATTTGCATCACTAGTGCAATTTTTTTCTTTTAAAACAAACCAATTTGGAAACAATAGAAGCACGAGATACGTCTGGTTTCTTGTCTGGATTATGCTCCAAAGTTTGATGATCAGACCCAGATGACTAAAATAATGAAGGTGACAGATTAGTGTATTGATGCATAATCACTGTCTAGCCTGCAAAACTCATGAGCTGCATGATTTTCAGAACAATTACTTGTAATTAAAGCAACACTACTCCCCCCTCAAAGAAATATTTTGTGGATAACACCAATTAATTACATTTTTCAATGAGAATAGCTCTTAAATGCCTGTGCTGCTATTTATTTCTGACCACATTCAGAATTCTGAAGAGATATGAATTATGTATTGTTTAGTAGTATATTATTTTGAGTTTGGGATTCTAAAAAATACCTCCCTTTCTTTTGATAGCGTCTCTTGAATGAATTAAAAGCTAACCACATCCACAGGGTGAGGATATGAACTGACTCTCATAACGATGAAAGGGAGTTTTTAGCTAGCCAAACGTTGTCTGGTGAAGTCAATACATCTATCCAGATTATCTATCTGCTTTTTCATTTCTTTTTTTTTAAATTTTTTTTCTTTTTAATTTTTTTATTTTCCACACCTTTCAAAGCTAGATTTGGTGAAACTAAAAGGCATCCTCATGCCCTGGAAAGACAAAATTTACCACCGTGCTAACTAAATGTTACTCCATTTGCCTTTAGAAAGTCAGAATATGTCTTTTTTGAGACTGATGTGATGCAGGTTTTCCTTCCACAGAAATAGCAATATAGGATTTAGCTGATCTCAATATTAGAATATTGCTGTGAATATTATTTTTTGCAGTATTCTATCTCCACGTGTTTCAGCTATTCATTTAAACGTTAGTTAAAACATGAGTTTGGCATCTGAATCTTAGACTTGAGAGAGTCGTATTTAAAAAAAAAAAAA
>VWYK01088648.1:22152-38426 GCA_013399775.1 Semnornis frantzii
TTAGAGAGATATTTTTTAAAAAAAAAAAAAAAAAAAAAAAAAAAAGGATAGGAACCATCCATGGTTTGTTTTTTCTAGAACTGCAGCTTTTTCTCATTGATTCTGCAAAAATAAACTCTACAGTCCATCTCTAAGTGAAATAAAATGCAAAGCCTGATCTTTATTCTGAGAGATGCTGCATGTATGCAATTCCCATTAAATCTTTTACATCCCTTCTCCCTTTCCCTAGTTACCACTGAAGCCTCTAAAAAATTTGGTTTGTTAACCACATCTATCTGACACCTTTCCTCTGGCAGCTGTGGTTCCCTGAAGAGACAGATAGGTCTCACACTCTTTTCTGCTTCAAAACAGAGCTCTCACTTCCTGAAAATGACCAGGCTTCTCTTGATAAATCTCTTCCCAGGTTTGTATCACTAGCAGCCACATGAAGTGGTGTTTTCTCCCCAGAACCTCTCTTCCATGTGAACTGCCATCCTCATCTTGGGAAGTGATCAGCAGGACACAGCTACAGCAGCTGCCAAGAGAGGAACAAGGACTGGACTCCTGCATTCCAAGCTTGCTCCTGTCGCCCTGAAAATGCCTATGTACCCAACAGGCATATGAGCAGCTGTACTCAGAGAAATGCATGTTTAATACATCGTATATGTCATACATGCCCTGGGAACGAAAAGCAAGACAAAATTTCCTTTAAAATCAATCAGCACTCTCAGCAGAGAAACCTAGCCATATAACCAGACACTCACTTGTGAGTAGTAAAGACTGAAATCATGGCCTTGATTCATTTTTGTTTTTCTTATCTGTCATGCTGAGGTCCCTGCAGCAGCTCAGCCACCCATGGAACTGCATGCTTTGGCGCTCAGCCTTTTCCATGACCCACAGAAACATTCTCCATGTCTGTTTTGGCAGCTGGGCGTAACTCAATCTGCTATAGTATCCACGCTTAGACAATTCTACAAGTAAGCAAAACAGCTACTGTTTTCATCTTACCATGTTTTTCATAGTATCTGGATGTTGAAATAACACTGCCAAAAAATTGACATCTTATGCTTTGACAATGGTTGCTCCTGATCATACGCAGTAATACATGATCTCAGGCACAGCAAGGAGCCCAAGCCTCAGCTTTCTGACATGTCAATCAATCCTCAGCACCCATCAGGCATACACACGCACTCCTGCTAGCCAGCAAGTTCAAGCACTTCCACTTGCAAATAGCTACAGTGACACTGGAAAAGGAGGCATGTTTTCCAGAATGTTGTGAACTTGTGAAAACAATTCTGCAACTGAAACTGAGAATAGCCTTCGCAATCACTACCCCTCTCAGGCAGCCAGCTCACTCTTGGATGCTATAAATACACAGTAATACACCGTACCAAGAAACCATGATACAGTAATGTTACAGTAAATTTTAGTGGAATTGCTTTTGAGGCCCACCAGCCTGTGACAGAGGAAGAGAAATGGGAGACACTCACATGTTCGAGGGAATGAAGAGGAAATACCTTTGCAACCTCATTTCCCTACCTCTGAACACAGCTCTCCTGTACTTTGTCTGTAGCCTATGGTGCCCTGGCAGCCCATTCATGCATAGAAAGACTTGGCAGAACACATGGTTACCCTTACACGGAATTCTTTCGCCATGTGTGTTTAATATATCTCTGTGATCTGATTCAAGTAGAGCAGATTTGAATATCTCATTATACAGAGACCAATATGTCTTCATACACACAGTAATTATATTGTTCATTCTGATGTTAGAACACTGGATCTCTTGCTGAAAGTCAGAGGACTTGCATGCATTTTTCAGTCACTTAGACATAAGTGACTACACTGACATTCAGATTCTAAACAAATTGCTAATGAGCTTCCCCACTTTTTTTTTTTTCTTCCCAAAAGCAGATTTCTCAGCCTCTCAGAGAAACAGAATGGAAGAGCTTAAATGAGAAGACACACGCACATGACTGCAGTCTAAGGAGTAGAAGCCCATTTCTCAGCCAGTGTGAACTGACAGAGCTGTGTTGGCTCCTTGAGGAGAGGGGGAAAGGCAGAAGAAGCAAGGGGATGAAAATACTTTAACCACACTTCACATGTCTACCTTTGTGCTTGGGTTTTGTAACTAAGATTTATCTAAATCTTAGCAAGTGAGAGTTTTTCCATAGTGGAAACATGGGGTGCAATCAATAGTTTCCTTGTTTCTGTGCTTCACTAGTTTTTATTTTTGTAGTAGTCTTTTTGTTTTGATAGAGCAAATTGTACTTGTAATTCTACTCAATGTGTACTTTTTGGGGTTCCCAATGTCTAGGGGTGCCTCAGGGCTGCAGGGTATTCTCTGGACAGAGACATACATAGGACATACTGTCAAGACAGACAGGACCTTATGTGACCAGAAATGAGTTTTGCCATGTAAAGGACATGCCTATGACCATCATGGTGACTAGCACAGGAGCACCCTTTAAGCGATGTCCTTGGGATGCGACCTTGTGTTTCCCCCACAGGTGATGCCTCAGGCAGGCTGCAGGCATTTGGAACACTCAATGCTCAGACTCCCCTCCCTCCATCGGCACCTATGGGTATAACTCCCTGTTTTAGCATTACCCTATAAAGATCTGTAGCTTTTGGGTCCTAATTGCTTGGAAGTAATCTTTTTCTTCCCTTCCAGAACCTTGATATTTGAGGTCAGGTATTGAAATGCCAGTTGGGTGTCTGGGACCTGAGAGTTAGCAGCTGGCTTTCACTCAGTTCCCAAACCATTTTCTGTGGGGGTCTGTATTCACTCAGAGTTCACTGTGACATTCATACCCTCATTATTATCCCGAGTTAATTAAATTTCATATTGTTCTTAATTGTGTATGTGGCCCCTGAGACAATATGAAGGATTCATTATTAAAAAGATAGAGTTTTATTTAGTGCAGAATTCAGCGCTAAGAGAGACCTCACTTCACCTACCCAGGGAAAAAGAAGCAATAGAAGGGAAATAGCTGCTGGGATATTGGTCAAGTGTAAAACCAGAAGGCAGGACTAGAAGGGTGAGAATAAGAAAATTAAAGCACATGTATTTAAATTCAACCTTAGACTAAAATGTATTAATAATGTTATGTGGCATCCCACTTGTGTTTCACCGATGTTGTGCCTTATGTAAAAGTTTCTAATGTAGAATTTACTCCCTTTTCAGTCACAAGATGATTCAGATGCAGGAAGTAAAGGTGTGCAACAGGGTGATTGACTGCATCCATGTGGCTCAACACCTGTGTACGGAGCTGGCAGTGACAACATGCCCTCTTTCTCACTTTGGAGGTCTCTAGAGGCTATCTGTGGGCATAACCCTAGCCACTTGCTGATCTGCTGCCTCACTACACTGAATTTCTTCACCTTCCATGGAAAATAAATGATACTGCTGTGCAGCATAGCACATGACTTCTTCAAGGAGTGATGAACATTTAGTAACAAAATTCCTTGTCAATCTATGTGTCTCACTCCATGTATTCAGGCTATCAGTTAGCTGCTCTCCCTGGAGAGAACTCAAAGTACATGTGCTTTCTCTGCAGCACATGAATGATGCCCCAATGATATTGTCCTAATACAGGCAACATCCTCTTGTCTGCCTCTCTGGTTGTGGGGAAAATAAATGAACACGGAGTGTGTGTGCCTGTTCTTAGAAATTTCCAGCTGTGTTTACTGGTTTCCATATTCTTGTCAAACCATAGTGGATGACCTTCCATTGCTTCCCATGCAAAAAGGAGTTCTGGCTGAATAGAAGTATGTACCAGCTGGCAAAAGGATGGGTTCCTAGCAGGCTTTTGGCATTTGATATGCCTAATATATACGAACAGGTTGATATGATTAAGGTCAATGAATAAGAGACAATTCCACACTTTTGTACTTATTGTATAGCATTAAATATTTGCTGGCACTTTTTATTTTCAAGTGGCCAAGAAGCTGTTTAATGTTCATAATGGCAGCTTGATGGTTAATAGATAAGGATGTTTGATCCTTCTTCTACCATTGCTGTGACCATAAACTAAACCACAGTTGTAAGCAGAAAAGAATACAGCACAAAACAGAACTGTATTTCTGGATGCCTACATCTGAAAAGCTTCCCCATCAACAGGACAAAAACTACATGGGCTTCATTTTAATAGCATTCACTAGAAAGTTACTAGGCAGTGATATGGGGAATTCTACAGCCGTAAGACCAAGGGGAGAGAAACCATTGTAGCCAGCACACTGCAATTTACTGATTGGCTTGGGTCTCCTTCCAGCCCTGCAGTATTCCCAGTTCTCTTTGTGCTGTACTCAGGAAGGGCACAAAGCTGTTTTCTTTCCAGAAATTTTTACCGATGGGCCTGACTGCTTAATTGGTTTGGCAAAGGAGCGCTATTTGTCTGCACTTCCTGTTTGCTTCTGGTCTGTAATTCAGGCTGTAGAACTGCTCTTCAAAGTTTAGTGTGTTGTGGTGTGGCAGATTGTGTAGCAGATTGTGTGGCTTCATATTTGGTGACAAATTCGATGTTATTTAGATGGCTTTAGGTAGCTCTTGACCCTCCAGCCCCTTGGCTACTCATTTTCAGCCTTGCTTAGCCTGGTGTTTGTGTGGCTGTAAGTACAGCAGTTCAGGGAATTGATCATTGATCTAGTGGGAAGAGCAGATCTTGCTTTCACTACTTTGTTCACAGTTTGGCCATACAGGCAGCTGAGCCAGTGCTGTCCAGGACACCAGAAAGAACTACCTGAGGAACTGTGGCCTGCACCAGTGATCACCCTGTCCATGGAAATACAAGTGCCTGCAGTGCACACACAGCAATAACCCAGAGTTATTGCACTGCTTTTTTCAGCCAGGACTGAAGGAGTTCTAATATGAGTGTGATCTGTTTGGCTCAGTTGTATTCAACTTCTACTTTTTCAATACAACATTCAGGAGGTGGTCGTGCTGCACATAGATTAAGAAATTAACTTTATCAAGGTTGCGCAACTTGATTTTTAAAAGTTATTTTTTAATAAACTATTAAAACTTAAATTAGGAGATCTGTTACAGAAGAAGCATTAGGTTGTGAAAGAGGAATGTTGAAGGCTTAAGGCAGATCTTCAGTGGACAAAAGGCTGAACACGATCCAGAAATGTGCACTTGCAGCCCAAAAGCCAACCATATCCTGGGCTCCATCAAATGTGGCCAGCAGGTTGAGGGACATGATTCTGCTTCTCTTCTCTGCTCTGGTGAGATGACACAGGAAATGCTGTGTCCACCTCTGGAGTCCTCAGCACAAGGAAGACATGGGCTTGGAGCATGTCCAAATGAGGGCCATAAAAATGATCAGAGAGCAGGAACACTTCTTCTGCTAAGGAAGGCTGAGAGAGTTGGGGTGTTTCAATTTGGAGAGGAGGTGGCTCTAGGCTAGGCACACCTTGCTGTGGCCTTTCAAATACTTAAAGGAGGTTTGTAAGAAATACGGGGACTGAATTTTTAATAGAGCTAGTAACAGTTTTAATGTAAAAGAGGATGGATTCAGAGTAGGTAAAAGGAAGGTGCTTTTTACCATGAGAGTGGTGAAACACTGGTACAGGTTGCCCAGAGAGGTGGTAGATGCCCCATCCCTGGAAACATTCAAGGTGAGGCTGAACAAGACTATGAACAACCTGATCTAGTTGAAGATATCCCTGCTTACTGCAGAGGGAGGTGGACTAAATTACCTTTAAAGGTCCCTTCCAACCCAAACCATTCTGTGATTCTGTTGTATGTAACTTTAAAATGGTATTTCTTCTGCTGATTAGGGAAAAACATTATAAAGCAATTGAGGGCCAGATTCTCATCTGATCTGTCTTAGTAAGGCTTCATTGAAGTCAGAGGAGCTTTGCTGATTTACATCAGCTGAAGATCTAGTCACAACTTTTTATAACTTAAATTAACTCCTGAAGTAGTTTAATTTTTACTTGAAGGAAGTTTGGTTTTTTTTTTTCCTCTATTATTAGAGCATCTTCAGTTTTATTTAAAAATTTGCTTTAATGTTGATGGTAGTTTTTGACTCTCATGCTCATAATTTATCTGTTAAAAGTTCTTCTGAGTGTCAAATGCTTAGAGTATCTTACAGACTCTCAGGTGACTAAGATAGGATTCTTTCTTTAATTAAAAAGAAGAAGATTGAGTTTCAGGGCAATCATGTTTTGATATTCCCATATGTATCTAAAGTCACTCAAATTAGGAGAACTGGGCTTCAGTTTTTTAAATCAGACTTCTTTAAATTTGGCTCTGAGAGTGCATTTCCCTATATGACTGAAATACCAGTGATTTAAAATATTACACAGAAAGCCCTCATCAACTCTGTTAGATGCTAAACAGTATCTTGCTTTATGTTTTGATTCTCACCTCATTTCTTACACTGTAAATCTGGTGTAACTCCTTCAAATTCAGTAGAATTACTCTAGGTTTTCACTGCCATAATGAAGGTTAAAGTCTGTCTCTGGACTTCTACTCCACTAAAGAAAAATTATTTGCCATGGTAACAGTGTAACCAAAACCTGTATGTCAAATAACAGAAATTAATACAGCAATACTGAAAGATATGGAGTTAGGCTAATTTATAACATATAAAATTTGACCTTCTATTTATTTGACCTAAAATACCATCTTTGGAGTATTTTGCTGAACTTGCCTAATTATTACAACTAATTGGAATTCAGAATGTTCACCTCTCAGGCACCCTATCAATAACATCACTGAATAATGCAGGGTTAGGCTTCCTTGTTCGAATGAGAGCTTTTGTTGGCCAGGTGCAATGGATCAGTGTCACGCTACTCAGTGTCAGTCTCTTCAGGCCAAAGGTGCACGGTCACCATCACTTCTGAGATCCACCTCTGCAAAGAAGTCCCGAAGCATCCACACTGTTTATAGGCCACTTCTGCACCACCCTTCTTGCTCATTTTCCCACTCCTTTCAGAGAAGTCTGCACATCATCAGCGAACAGACACCCCTAGCTTGACAAGCAAATATGTGCAAAGCAAACCAGATGCAGAAAGAAGACAGAGCTAGTGCAGGTGAGCAGCACAGTCCAACAGTGTCTTCAGCTTCAAATTCCACAGCTGGACTCCGAGGTCCTGTCTCCTGTTGTGCAGTAGCAAAGGCCTTGAGCACATCTCTTCTTTCCAGTGAGTGAAGCATCCTGGATCTCACTGCAAGAGTTGTTGCTGAGATTCAAGTTCTTACAATGACACTCCTCTCCCTTCAGTGTTTCTTCTCTCATTGCCCTTATAGGATAATAGCATAGTGATGGCTGCTTGATACAGGGGCAGAGGGAGCCAGCAATGGCAAGGAGTAGCTGATGAAAGTAGACATTGGGATCAAGACTTGCACACAATGAAGGTTTATGACTTTCAAAGCAATAAGCATCTAGCACCACAGCAGCTCCAGCTGTGATCAGGGGCTCTGCACAGAACAGGTGAGCAGAACATCCATCACAATTTTGCTCATTTGGCTCTGATGGGTAAATGAATGTGATTTCACAGTATGTAACTCCATCTCCTCTTCCAAACTTCTCTCATCTGTTCCCCCTTGTGTAGAATGTGGTCTCAAGTCTGATACAAAAAGTTCACCATCTTGCTCTTAAAAAAGTAGGGGCAGGGGACCAGTAGTTCATCCTACCCATGCTGCTGGTTTTGCCTGGAGTCCGATTCAGATGTAGTCTCCTGTGCACAAACTGCAAGGGAGCTGTTCGCACCCAGCTAGAGCTGCGAAAAGTAGCAGGCACCTGAGACAAGCTGCCATCAGCAGAAATCGTCAGCAAGAATGTCTTCTGCATTGCTCAGTTTATGATTTAAGATGGACCTGCTTTTAAATATATTGATGACAGCTAGAGTCAGAGGTGTCATTTCAGCATTTAGGCAACCTCATATCCCTCTCCTACTCAGCACTGTGCAATACTTTTGTTTCTATGCTCCAAATGATCTCATGTGATTCAAAGTGGCTGAAAAACACAAAGATAGTAGTTGTTATTGTGTCATACTTACATGCATTGATGTGCAGTAGAAATGGAGGAAAAAAAGTGATTGTGGTCAAGTGAACTACTGTAGGGTAAAGAGAGATAAATAATTCAGATTCTCATTATAACAGAAGAGTGCAGCTCCCATAGCGAGGAGGGAGACTGTCGTTGTCTGAATTGGTATGCAGTGGCTGTTTAGTAGCCATAGCATGTAATCTAGCATTAGTATTAACATAAATCAGTGGCAGGAATTAACAATATTTCCAAAGTCTTATATGATAACTGTATTAATCTTATATTGTTTAGTCCTCCTGGGCATTTTAATAATCATGTAATAGAAATGTTGGAGTAGCTGAGATATTCTTTATATTGCTCTATGAAAGGTCTTTAACACAATGTTTTTAGCAGACAGTTTTGATAGAATGTGTTGTACAAAAAGAAATATGCCTATTTTGGTAATATGGGTATGTTTCATTAGCTCAGCCTGCAGCAATATGACATTACATTTAAAAAGAATACAATTAATAACAATGAGAGGGTTTTTTTTAGCTCTCAGAGTATAGCTGGAGGAACTGAGCAAGGTGTCAGGACAATTAAATAGAAGCACTGTATTACCTTTGTCTGAACACTCATAATATCATCCTACCTCAATATGTTGAATAGGGGATTTCTTTGCAGTAGGATTCCTAATTTATTTTGATGTTTCCTATAATTCAGATAATAAAAATATGGACTTTTTTATTAATCTTTAAAAATGAACAAATCTTGGGAATTAGCATGTCTGCGGATCCATATATTTTCAGATTTCCATACAGCATGGAACAATTGTACGAGAGATACATAATAGCTTCTCAGCACTGAACTTAATGGAACCATCGTATCAGTGCCATGGAAAAGTACAAAATACTGTCAGTCTATGTACAACACATGTATTAAATAACTGTAGTCCAGGGGAAAAGTCATACTTTGAGACTATTAAAATAATCAGCACAAGTATTATTTTCTTCAGCATTAACCTTTATGTTCTATGTTCAGTGACAATGAAACTGGTGGAAGAAAATCCTTCCCTGGAGTAACAATATCCAGCATTTCTTTCATCTCTAAAGAGGCTTCTTAATATCTTGCAATCCTAAAAAGTCTATTTTCCCCCCACTCAGGTCAGATTTAATAAAAGTAACAGGAGATAAATGGATTGGGCTCGTCTGAGCCTTTGGCAGCCCTATGAATTGGAGGCAGGGATCTCTGCCCTCCTGGGAGAAGCATCAACAGAACATAGCAGGGACACTGCAAGGACAGCCTCAGGGAACAGAGTCCTTCTTCTTGCTCAGGACACAATCCTTCACGTTGCATTTGCTCCTCTGCTGGATGGTCTTTCGGTTGTCCCAGTCTGGCCTTCACATCTAGGTAGGAAGGTCAGGAGCACGACCTGGCCTCAGGAATGAGGGCAACAAGGACATAACCCAAGCCGTCACTGCAACTGACACCTAAACATGTATGAACTCTGAGAAAGAAAGGTTGAAATTGTCTCTTTTGCAGGGGCAGCTTGCTGGTACTGTTCATACTCTTACAGCAGTGACGGCTATGCGGGAAGCACATTTGGCAGGTCCACAGCAGAGTGACCTTCCCATCTCTCCACACCTCTATGTGCCCTAGGTGTATCCCCGCTATTTTCTGGGTGCCCAGCAGCAGCATACCAGAGGCTGCAGGAAAATACTGTCCTGAGGCCTAAGAGGATTAATGAACAACTCCACAACTGTTCATGAGTGACATATTACAGCTCAGCAGAGAACAGTTTCCTAACTCGCAGAGCTCTAGGTTACTCCTCCCACAGCAGCTCCCAGGTTAATGGCACACGGCGCCGGCCGCCCTGTCTCGTCCTCGGGCAGCAGCTGCCCCTGGCCCTGCTTAGCCCTGCATGTATGCGGCGGCACACGGCGCCTGAAGCGATTAAATCACCCCAATGTGCTGGCAAGGGCCTCCCCTCCCCTGCTAAGTGTTATTGACAGACCCATCAAAGGCAGTGATGCATCGGCGCTCACCTCAGCCCCAACAGGCTGCGCTGGGGGCGACATGTGGTCGCCGTGGAAACAGCGGGGCGCAGGGCCTGCCGGGAGAGGTGTGGCAGCCAGCTGGCAGCCATTTTGGCGGGGTCCAGTGGAGCGGCCTTGCGCCCTCGCATCGATCTACCGGTCCCCTGCGCTATCGACCGCTCCAATTTGCAGGAATTTATGGTATCGATGTGGGGCTGATTAACATTTTGCGCCAGAGCGGTTCAATACGGGTTGGTAACAGCTTTTAATGATTAATTGACTTTTATGATTCCACCTCAGCGCTGTCAGGGAGCTGTGAACGGCGGGCGCGCACCTCCCTGCACGGCTCTCCAGTGGCACAGGCGGTGATTGAGTACCTGGGAAATTAGTGTCCTTGCTGTCTCGTTTTATGAAAGATAAATGCTATGACATTTAATGCAGACCTTAATTTAGAACAGAAGTAAGCAGATCATTTTGCAATTTAATCACAAACAGGTAAATATCAAAACTTGCTTGTCATTTTCACGAGTTAGGTGGACAGACAGCAGAAGTGCAGTAGGCAGTGGAGGAATGGCAAAGGTAAGGTAAGGTAACGAAACTTAGCGAGCAATGTTTTGACAACAGCAGTGTAAGTGTAGGCAGTGTCACATCCAGAATTCAGGTGTGGTCCTCCCACGTGGACATCTCACTCTTTTTCCTCCTATAGTCTAATTCCCTGTTTGCAAGCTAACCATAAAATGAGGGCATGATATATGAAAAAAAAAATCACCTGAAGTTAATCTGTTACCTAAAACATAAACGTTGTGGAAAAATGCATAGGAAAACAAAACTTTATTATGCTCCATAACAAATGAAAAAAAAAGATCATCTGGAAGGCTGCATGCTGTCAACTCCTACCTTCCTGTGTTCATATTTATAGCCTATGCCTTTGCATTCATTTTAATTAAAAAGACTGTAAGTTTCTTTTTAAATAACTGTCTAAACAAAATGTCATATTATGCATGTTTATACTTACAAAAGCTAAAATGGCATGTTTTGATCCTCTTTGAAATTTCATTCTCTGCCTTCTTACCACTTCATCATTCCTTGTATGAGATCCGATTTACAGAGGAAATGAGGCCACAATGGGCCAGATTCTTAAATCATTTTTGACCCACTTCAGAAGAGCTGGAGAGCTGCCGAATATCCCCATTTGAGAATTCCCTTGGCACAAGGGAGTTCCTAGCATGTATGAAACTGACAGCCAATTCCTATCCCATCTGTTCCCACATACCCTTTTTAGAGGAGCCTAGCAGGGGCAGAGTAGGGGTGCAATTGAGGTTCTTCTACCTTTTCCTTCTTCCTTTCCAACACTCTAATGGAGGCAATTGTTAACTTGTTAAAACACAACATGAATTCCAGAAACAGCTACTGTGGGATCCCTTGCAGCTCTTCGTGTCCTTCTGAGCTTCAGTCAGTGCTCCTTTTACAAATTGGCTAGGATACTCCAAAAAGCTGTGCAGGTGAGGCTGGATCCAAAGGCTCTTCTCTTTTAACCTGAATAATTCTCAGAGACTAGTCAAACAAGGGATTAAACTGCAAAACTGGTTGGGCAGTAACCTCTGGGGAAAGGGGAAAAGAGGACAGACTTTTGAACATGGCTGAGAGCATCCACATCTTAACCATGATCAACAGAAGTCAGGAGAGGTAATCTAATAACAGCCCTCAATGCTGTCATGCCAGCTATATGATACCCGGAAGGGAGTGCGTAGCTCCCAAATCAAAATTCGCAGTGCTGAGCAAGACACCTAAGGTCTGTATTCACTGGATGTTTGTCTATGGATTTGTTCTGATGAGCTTTATGATCCCCTGTGCTGTGATCAAAATAGCCTGTATTCTGGCAGGTATTTCCACTTGAAAGCATCACCTATTAGCTGAATAGTAAAGGATGGCATTTTAAACCACTTCTCAACTGGTGCCACTTGTTACACTGCCATGTCCCTTCCTTCTCACTGCGCTGTCAGGCAGGCAGAGAAGTGGGGTGCACAGTTCCCTGCAGTGAATCAAGGCCAGACTCCACACAGTCAGCCAATCTCAGCAGTGAGGCAGTGACTGACTACATGCTGAGGGAGAGCCTTGGCTTGCTATCTTTTCGTATTGTTTTTTTAACACCACCATTCAGATATTTGTTTCTGTCTCTCATCCCAAGCTTCTGTGCGACTGGCACATTCAGAGCGTGACAGCACACCACACTGTGCACAGGACAGACCGAGAGGTGCCTTTCAGCATCACAGTATCCAGCTTTGTTGCCCCGAGGAAGAGAAAGAAGAGCAGGTCCCCAGGGCTACTCCAGCTATAAGAGGTGAATGGAACCAGTGGAACATGTTAGAGAGCCCTACTTGGATGCTGCTCTCACTGGATAACTGGAGAATGACTGCTGATCCTGGGAGGAGCAGCACGTTCCCTGATGCGTACTCTGACCTCCCACTTCATGTCATCAGACAGCCTGGCTTTCAAGGGTGCAGAACACCAGTTAAATGTTGATTATAATAGCTCATTATAACCCGGGCAAAGGTCAGTCTAAGCCACTGCTCTCACTTTACTTAATGCTAGTAGCTGGCTTCTGATAGAACTTGAATATGTTCACACAGACTGCCTCTCCACTGACCCAGCAGTTTGAAGATCCAGATTAGAGTGTGTGTATTCTTGGCTTTAGAGATCAGCAGTGAGTAAATTCCTGAGTTAGGTTGCAAGCTAGGGCTAAGGTATAGGCAACATGCAGGTAGATAAAGTTTAAATTCCCTCAACATCAACTGAGAAAAGCTAGCCCTTAGAAAGCAAATTTGTGAGGATGGGTAGAGGTGAGACATATGCCTGCTCCTGTCCTGTACAGTGACCCAGCTCTGATCCCACAGCTGTGTACCCATTCAAGTATACCACTGGACCTAAAATCTTGAGTCTTAACTTCTGGACCAGAATGCCATATATTCATTTATCCTGAGTCACATACGGACCGGACCTGTCAGTCCATACCTACCAAAGTCAAGACACCTTAAGAATGCGTTCAGCAAGATGAGTGTGCCATTGAAACAAATAGGAAATCCCAGTGAGAGAAGTTTTGCTCCCAGTCAAGAGCTGCTGTTAAGTGTGTCTTTCAGTGTCAGCTTCTGAACTGGCCTTTGGTGGGCTGACCCTTGCTGGATAGAGAATGGGTGTTGTGGTTAATTCATCCCATGTTGTCAGCTGCTCCTTTTTTCTCATAGAGAAGACTCCTCATAGTCTTCCCCTGCTCCAGCACGGGTTCCACATGGAATTACATGTCCTGGCAGCAAACTTGCTTCCCATGGGGTCACAGCCTTCTTCAGGCATATATCTGCTCTGGTGTGGGGTCCTCCACAAGTTGCAATGTGGATATCTGATCCATCATTAATCTCCATGGGCTAAAGGGGCACAGCCTGCCTCCCCACAGTCTTCACCAGGGGCTACAGGGGAAACTCCTCTCCCACACCCACAGCACCTCCTGCCCCTCCTTCTCCACTGGCTGTGATGTCTGCAGAGTTTCTCATGTATTTTCAGTCCTCTCTGTCTGAGAGGACAGAGGCCATTGCCCAGGGTTTTTTTTCCCCTTCTTAAATACATTCTTCCAGAGACGCTACCATCACTGATGTGCCCAGCCTTGACCAGTGGCAGGTCCATCTTGTAACCAGCTGATGCTGGCTCTATCAGACACAGAAAAAGCTTCTAGCAGCTTCTCACAGAAGGCACCCTGTAGGCCCTCCACTATCTAAACCTTGCCACACAAGCCAAATACATGGGTTGTGCTGTGTTTATCTACCTTAGTCACACATCTGGAGACAGGTGGCTCATTTCTGCTCTCCTTTGGTATAGGACTCATGGTGATACCACTCACAACTGGTAGCCTGTTGACAAAGTGCTGCAGAAGTGAGACTTCAGATCTATCTCAGTAGGCTCTACTGTAATGTTGAGAAGGACATCTCACAAGAAGGGTTTGGGTGGGAGTGTTTCTGGGTTTTTTTTCTGTATTAGCTGGCTCTCTTTGCAGCCCAGAAGGCATGGAACATAGAGTCAGAGGGAGTAGAATAGAGTGCTATGAATGGAGCATATAAGTGTTCCATTCATTGAGAATATGAAGCTCTGAACTCTGGTTTTTGGTTCATGCTTGTCTACTTATAATGGAAAAGCAGTACCTCACATCTGTTCTATTTAGCTCTGCAGCCCTTGACTCCTTGGCTGCAGCATGGCTCACTTCATTGTGAAGTATATTGTGGTCCTCTCCCCGCTACCTCTTTTATCTCAATGACAGCCTCCTTAAGAGACCTTCAAAGCTATACTTTAGGTTAAAGAGAACTTAAAACTTTCATTTCCCAGAGTGTCCCAACTGCCAGGCAGTTGAACAAAAGGTAGACAATTGCCACATTTGAAAGGAAGCAGCTGAGAATGCTGAAAGCAAAAGTGTACAAAACTATGCTGACACTGTCTTTTGCAGATGGAGGTGAGCCTGTTTTGTCCTTTTTCCAAGCCAGCTGGGGAACTGCTTTACTGTGTTTATCCTGAGCTAATACAGCTACACGGCTTCATGTTAAAAAACTTCTAGTTAGCACTAGTGCCCCAGAAGACAAGCAGAGTGTCTCTCAATTGCTGTGAAAATCCAGAGTAATCCTATATTCTGGTCCTGTGCACCTTTGGGGCAAATTTCATTGTTTCTGACCCAATAGGGTATGAGGTAGGAAGGGGCCACCCTGTGAAAGGAAATAGGAATGGTTCAGCTATGTAGCCCTGTAGCAGAGCCAATTCAAGATGTAAGACAAGCAGGCTGTTGCATTTTCCACCTCCTACTGCAAAGAAACAAAACAAAAACAAAAAACCCAACCCAAACCAAAAACCCCACAAAAAAACAAACTAACAACCCAAAAGCAATAGCACTACTTTACTCCAGACAGAGCCCAGTAAAATGAGGCAGAAGTCTGCATCCTGGAGCAGTAATTGGTGCTTCTGCTTTATTTCCTTGACAAGACCCCAGGCTCTATCTTATTCTTCACTCTACCTTAGCATTTTCTACTGCAGAAGAGAACAGGCTTCAGCTCCCCCTTTTCATTTGACCTGGCTTGCGGGTAGGATGGTTAGACATATAGAGTAGGACTGTACTGAGCACCTAAGGAAGTCCCTAGTCAGCAGCATACATGTCTGGGAGATGCCTAATAGAGATTGGCAGTATATTTTGTGTGACCCTCGGTGTGCACCTGCATTCTACCTAAGTTGCATCTTAGGGACATGAAAAACAGCTTGGGATTCCAGATGCCCAGATTCACCTCATAATTCCTTAAAAAAATTCTACCTACTTACCTGCAAAAATGAGACTTTTGGCTTCCTAATCCCTCAGTGGGGGAATCAGAGGAAGCAGGAATTATCCTATGTTGTCTGAATAGTGCAGCAGAACAAGAGACACAGAAAAGAGAAGGTAAACTGTGAACAAAATCTCAGCCTCACTGAAGTTCATGGCAAAAATACCACTAATTTCAACATCTTTCTATACTCTAGCTGTGTGTTCTTTTATCTGATCACAGACTCTTTTCAGTGGCACAGTGTTAATAAGTTGTATGGCTGCTACAGAGGGCAGAATGAGACCTTCTCTATTTTTATTATCACAGAATTCTCAGGGTTGGAAAGGACCTCAAGGATCATCTAGTTCCAACCCCCCTGTCATGAGCAAGGGATGCTTTCCACTAAAGCAGGTTGTCCAGAGCCCCATCCAACCTGGCCTTTAAAACTTCCAGGGATGCGGCTTCCAGCACATCTTTGGGCAAGCCATTTCAGTGTCTCACCATCTTTACAGTGAAGAACTTCTTCCTAATGTCTAATCTAAATCTGCCCTCCCCTAGCTTGGATCCATTTCTCCTAGTCCTGTCACTACTCGACCCCCTAAAAGATCCCTCACCAGGTTTCTTGTAGGCCCCCTTCAGATACTGGAAGGCCACAATAAGGTCTCTTCAGAGCCTTCTCTTCTCCAGACTGAACAACCCTCACTCTCAGCCTGTGTCTACAGGATAGGTGCTCCAGCCCTGTGATCATTCTTGTGACACTTTTCTGGACACAGTCCAGCATGTCNGTGTCTACAGGATAGGTGCTCCAGCCCTGTGATCATTCTTGTGACACTTTTCTGGACACAGTCCAGCATGTCCATATCTTTCTTGTAACAGGGGCTCCAGAGCTGGACACAGTACTTAAGGTGGCGTCTCACAAGAGCGGTGTAGCGGGGAAAAATCACCTCTCCAGACCTGCTGGC
>VWYK01088652.1:0-27537 GCA_013399775.1 Semnornis frantzii
TTTTTTCTTTCCCTTTTTTTAATTTCATACTGACAGTTCTCATTTCTGACCTGATGCACTGAGGATTTTCATTTCAGAGGACAGGTTTCTTTAAATAATCTCCTTAGGACAGAAGTGCATACTTTGGCATGAAAACATAGGTCTGTTCCCCAGTGCCTCTGGAACACCACAGACTTGAAAGCAAAACTTTTTGTTGTATAAGCAAAAAGAAAAAAAAAAAAAGTGCATGTCAAAGCTGAATTTTCTTTATTGTTTGCCTTGAAAATATCAGCTAAACTTTCCAAGGGAATACAGTTTTCAAATCCACATTGGTTGATTAGAAACAAATCAAACCAGATGCACTAACAGCCTTGGTATGAAAATCCCCAAGCTAGGCCAGATCAGACTTTGGAACTGAAGTTCTGTAGCAGCTTGAAACCTGGAGATTGAGAAAATATGTTCTGTACTCTTCACTCCAAGTGTTACTCCTGAATAAACTCAAGATTTCATTGAGTTGATTTCCCATCCTAGGGTGCAGCCTGCAATGTGTGTGCTACAGGAAAGAACTTGGGACATGTTTTTTAGTTTCACACTGGTAGCTCTGTCAGTTGTCACCCTTCCCTAACTAACATATCGACTGGCAAACCACTCTCTTGGATTGCAAAGCAATCTCTTGGATTTCCAGAGCTGTAAGTGCTGCACATTTGTTTATATAAAGTTACTCACACAAAAGCACTTGCAAGTCAGGACCTAGGTTTTCTCAAAGTAGCAAATATGAGGCACATGTTAATCCTGAAACCACTTCCATGATTTACTGTTACAGCACAGGATAGTGTAGCTTCAGAAGAGGAATACCATGGGAGCAGGGAATTGATAAGAATGAGATACATAATGAACAGAGATCTCTGCAGCAGCTCCAAATTCAGTATATGGCATCATTTGCTGTACTGTCCTAGTCTCACTCTGTGCCAAAAATGATTTTTTCATAAAGAGAGCCATTGAAATGATGTCTTAGATACTTTAGTTATTAATGCCAAGCTACCAGGTAATGCACTGACCCAGTTTGTGACACCCCAGCTAATTTACACACATTTAAATGTGTGCAGGACAACACTATCTTTGAGACAGTCAATACAGCAGACAGGACTATACTGATTTATAGCAGCAGAGAAAGCATTTCTCTTTCTGACAAATAGCTCCTCTAAAGACTGAATAGAAGCTGAAGTACTGAGCCCTTTAAAATCTGAGACAGCATCTTGAAGAAACCACAGAATTACAAGGAAAAAACTTGAGTTATTCAGGGTGCCTATGCCCAGCTCGGCACCCATTGGAGTCCAAGAAAAGACTCCTG
The DNA here is from genome assembly GCA_013399775.1 of Semnornis frantzii. Lineage (NCBI taxonomy): Eukaryota > Metazoa > Chordata > Aves > Piciformes > Ramphastidae > Semnornis > Semnornis frantzii. The sequence continues at coordinate 1,331 of VWYK01088652.1, forward strand.
GGGATATTGCTTTAGAGCCATGCAGCAGCTGGAAAACATTCCAAAGGAGCCTCCCCTGACAGAAAAACATTAATTATTCAGCATTCAGCACTATCATATTTTCTGACTTTTGAAAAAACCCTGTCTCCTTTCTATAACTTTTGTTTGATTGCAAACTCTTTTGTATTTCCTCTTACAAGTACAGCTAACGCAGAGCTTCTGCTTATAAATCTTGAGTTAATTAAATTGGGGTATGCCAGTGAAAGCAATCTCTTTTCAAATACAGACTCTTTGGGTCCTGAAAATCCCTCTTACTAGGAATAAGTGCTATTACTTCAAAGCAGCTAGTGAAAACTGAGTGCTCTTTTCATTTTTTAATAAAGAGATTTTCTGGTCCAAGGGGGCACACCTGATATTGTTTGCATCCAAAGCAAGTGGGCTGTAATAAGTGCCCCAATGAAAGTTTAAGCCTGCTTTCAAGGGTCATCAGCTTTTCTGCCTGTTACTTGATCTGTTTAGAACTGGCTAATTTGTTAATCAGAGCAAAGCCTCAAACTCACTGTGATCACCTCCTTAAGGTTGTTTTCACACACTAATAAAGCAAAAATTCCATGCAGAATGGTCAGATGCTTTTTCTAAAACTCAAAAATGCATCAAGATCTGCCATTAAATCATGCTCTGGTGTCGGGAGTTTGTTCTCTTCATACAGGGATTTAAAACTCATTTTCTCTAATATTTTGCATCAAGGATTTTCCATTTCCTCTGACACACTGCCTGTCGGTTTGAGTTGCTTTTCATCTTTCACTGCTTTCCTTCTACATGTTTTAGGGGGCTTAGTCCCTATTCAGATGGTGAATAATGCAGAACAGACTTAGCCTTCTCTCTACCCTAAAGCTGGTCAGTTTAGTGGCAGAAAGCATAGAAGCTCAAAGTGGTAGAGAATTTAAGGGGTTCTGTGCACGGCAAAGTCGTCATGATACTATTTCATAGAATAGTCATCATGATACTATTTCATAGAATAGTCATCATGATATCATTTCATAGAATAGTCATCATGATACCATTTCATAGAATAGTCATCATGATATCATTTCATGGAATAGTCATCATGATATCATTTCATAGAATAGTCATCATGATATCATTTCATAGAATAGTCAGCCTGATATAATTTCATAGAATCACAGAATGGCTTAGGTTAGAAGGGACCTTATAGATGATAGAATCGTAAGGTTGAAAGGGACCTCAAGGATCATCCAGTTCCAACCCCTTGCCATAGGCAGGGACACCTCCCACTAGCACAGGTCACTCAAGGCCTCCTCCAACCTGGCCTTGAACACCTCCAGGGACGGAGCAGCCACAACCTCCCTGGGCAACCTGTGCCAGTGTCTCACCACCCTCACTGCAAACAACTTCCTCCTAACATCCAGTCTAAATCTCCCCTCTGCCACTTCAAACCCATTGCCCCTTGTCCTGTCATTGCAAGACCTTGTCAGTAGTCCCTCCCCAGCCTTCCTGTAGGCCTGCTACAGATACTGGAAGGCTACTATAAGATCTCCTCAAAGCCTTCTGTTCTCCAGGCTGAGGAGCCCCAACTCTCTCAGACTGTCTTCATAGGAGAGCTGCTCCAGCCCTCTGATCATCATCTACTCCATGGTTCATCGGTGCCAAACTCCAATTAAACTTCCTCATTTAGTTCAGTCAAATCCTTTCCTAATAGCTTTGTATTAAATAGCAGTATTCTCAGCTCCAATCAAGGGTGCCCACACAGGTCTTCTCTCAGGTTTTGCTGGAAGAGTTTAAGTTGTGCCAGGTCAATTTTCTCATTTAAACTGCTTTGCCTATAAAAACATGGACTCTGTGTAGGGAAAGTAGAGTGAAAACAGCAGAATGCAAAGTTCTTGTCAGCTGGAAAATAAGTGACCTGCTTGCAAGAATATTTATGTGTTTTCTCCTGACTTGGCCCAGGGAAGAAAACAACTTGACAAAACATCAGCTGTGAGCAGGATGTTTCTGCCATTGCAAATCCACATGGTCATACTTGAGAGGCTTCTGGAGCAATGAAATGCTGCAGTTTAGAATCTGGAGGCTTGATGGGAAAGGCATTCATCTGGCCCAGCATCCGCAGGCAGGGCGTGGGTCGCCTGCCCCAACTGGTCACTCAGGACTTAGCACAATAATGGCTGCTTTTAGCTCGTCAGGGGCAGATTTAGGTAGCTGGAGACATGCACAGTGAAATCTTTCATCAAACATACCTTCATACTTACATCTATTTACTATTTTTTTTTTTTTTAAGACTCAGTAGAATATTTTTCCTGCCAGCACAGCATTTGAAAAGGAAGGTGTATTCACTTCTGAGCTTGCTAAGGCACAAAGTCCTCCTCTTCCTTACTCTGTGTGTGTTTAAGTCACTGAAAAAATAAAAGCACAGTGAAGTTCACAATCATTGTTCTTTATAGTCTTTGCAGTCTGGAAGTCAGATACATGACTGTAGGCCAGTCTCGTTGCATGAAATAAAATATTTCTCCGGAACACCACAGTTAGTCTTTAACTGATTTACTATAGTTAAACAGTAACAGTGAGAGTGTTCATAGCACCCAGCCTGGTGGCAAACCCGCCCGTACAAACAGGCCATTCATGAGAGCTGCAGAGCTGCTCAATAACCTCAGCTTTTTCTCAGCGCTGCAGCATGGGGCAAGGCTATCAAGGAAATCTCAATCCAGCTCTGCAGTCCAGCTGGAATAAATTCTGAGCTGAAAGGTCTCTAGATAACAAGCCAGACCATTAGTGTTTTGAATGTTGCAGGGAACTGGATCAGTCCCTGCACGAATGGCAGCGGTGCGGTGAAGTCACTTCAGTGCCCTGGCAGCCTCCAGGCAGTAGGTGGAAAATATGAGAATACCCAGAAGTGGGGCAGGTCAGCATTGCTGGGCTGGGGGTTTGGTGGCCTGTCATCACTGGGAGCCTCTCCTTTGCTATCTGCAGCAGAAAGCTGACAAAAAAAGAGATGAGTCTGGAGAAGAGAAGGCTTTGAGGAGACCTTCTAGTAGCCTTCCGGTATCTGAAGAGGGCCTGCAGGAAGGCTGAGGAGGGACTATTGACAAGGTTGTGTAATGACAGGACTAGGGGGAGTGGGCTTAAACTGGAAGATGGGAGATTTAAACTAGATGTAAGGAAGAAGTTCTTTACAGTGAGAGTGGTGAAACAGTGGAACAGGCTGCCCAGGGAGGCTGTGGATGCTCCCTCCCTGGATGTGTTTAAGGCCAGGTCGGATGAGGCCTTGAGCAGCCTGTTCTAGTGGGAAGTGTCCCTGCCTATGATGGGGGGTTGGAACTGGATGATCTTTGAGGTCCCTTCCAACCTAAACCATTCTATGATTCTGTGATTATTAAATGAGCTGGTCTTCCATTCCATTTCCATCACACTGCCCATTATCAGCCAAAAAAAAGAGAGCAAGCTACTGGATGCTTTGCTTAGCCAGCACTTAGCAAAAGCAATCTTGTCAGATAATCTATTTAGTACACAAAAATTGCTCTAGCATGGCTTGAGGAACAGCATCTCACCCGCTGAAGAACTCCTTCCATCTTCCTCTGTCCATCTTTAAGCTGAGTTCTAGCATCTGGTTTTGTTACTCTCCCCTGCTGTTTTATAGACAATGCTGCTAAAGAGACTTTTATGAACTTTCAGAGAATCTTTGGCCTGTACCTCTTCTAGCTCTTGAACCACTCATCATTACAGTAAGAATTTCTGGGCACACTTTGGGTGTCTCCCACAGTGTTTGGGTCATTAGAACCCCAGACTGCCTGGTTCCTCATGGCAGCACTAATGTCTGTTGAACACAACAATGGCCTTTTGGAATGTCTGCAATTTTGCAAGATTATTTGTGTCAACAGAAAACAGGAAATGGAATGTGGCAATAGCTGAAAGGGTGCAGGGAGCAGCAGCAGTGAGAAGCTGTGTTGAGCCCAGATCCATGGCCTTCCTCAGGCAGAGCCAGGAAGGAAGGGATTATGGCATTGTTTAACCAGATCACTGCAAAGGTAGAGTTAAACAAAATCACTGCTGTGCATGTCAGGAAAAAAAAGAAGATAGTTCAGAGCCAATTTGCAGAGCAGATGTTGTCCTAAGTACAGATCCATTTATTTGTCCTATGATTGGATATTGCCATAGCATCCAGGGTGTGCCCATTGGGTGACTGACGCAAGTTTAAGAGGAGTAGGAGCCTGTGAGCAGTGCCAAGCTCTCCCTAAAGTGCTGCATATTCCAGATGTCAGCCCCTCTAGAGGAAAATACAAATGAAGGACTCTTTGACTGGTCACCTGGATGGCCCTGAGGTGGCCAGCCAAAGGACTGTCTCCAGGAAGAGCTGATTGTTAGTGGTGGGCTCCTGGCCCCTCTGCATCATGCTTTGCCCACTGAATGTTGGGTTTTACACAGCCAACAGATCCCTCACAGATGCCATCAGCTTCAGAGGAGGTCCAGCACTACTTCTGCTGACCCTATTGGACAGCACTAGCGACCGAGGCTGAAATCTCTGTTCTGCCTACATCATCTGAGGCTGAAATTGCTGTTCTGTCTACATTATGCATCTCTCTGTAAAGAAATACTCTCTACACCATGTGTGATAGAACAGATAAATACCCTGCCTGAGGTAGAAGGGACAAAGCAGTAGACAGTTAAAGACTGCAGTGCTCTGCATGCAGAAAAACCTCAGCTAGGACCCACTTGCTTTTCAGTTCTCATAAATATTCTCCAACACTTTCCCTTTGGAGAGGCATTTTCCACAGCTGAAGTCTGTTCAAAACAGGTGGTCAGGGTTGTTTTGGTGTTTGTTTGGGGGAGCTTTACAGCAGAATTACAGCTGCCATGTTCTAGTTTTCAACACATTCAGAAAATAGAAACAAGTAGTCTTCTTTGTAGAGCTACAGACAGACGCAATAAGCCAAGTTTTCAGGCTGCTCCAGTGTGTGTGGAGTTCTCACCAAGGGGAATTTTTTTGGTATGAGCAGTATGACTTTTCTGATTGCTTTCTGTGCTCAGATGGCAGCTCTGAAAGCTGTTGACACACATGCACAACAGACTTTGCCTTTTATTTTTTTTCTGCTCAATTGAAAGCAGCTTTTCTTTCCTTAGATTTATGGTATCTTGTTTTCCTGAGTATTAAAACGCTTTGAGAAAAGACAGAAAAAATATATTAATTTTCCATGGGCAATATATTTTAGTAGAAAATCAGTGAATGCTTATGTTAAACCTAAACAATGCAAGCTGTTAGGACACGGAAATACAGCATTAGCAGGAGTGCCTTCAAAGAGAGAGTTGGGCAAGAGAAACATGGAGACAGCCTGAGCACAGTAACTGTAAAAGATGAACCTTACGTGTAAGCACATGCAGCAGGAGGCCTGCAAGGTTTGTTTATCATGACCTTAAACTAATCTACATTATGATCAAACTGGACCTTCTGTCAGCTGCCTTTCCTGCAGCCACATCCCCAGCACTTTGAGGAGGCAGCTAACTGTGGCAGAAAGTTCAGGTCTTCGTTCTTTGCAACAGTTAAATGATAATTAGGGAATTCTTCTCGATTCTGAGGCCATATATCACAAACCTAAGTTACATCCATACAGCAAGAACAGATGCACAGATTTTGCGTGGTTTCTGGAGAAAAAAGCCTGAGGATTTGGATACAATTTGCATTTTGCCCTTTGGCTTTCCCATAATTAGGGACAGCTCTAGATTTGTTTTTCAAATCGAGACCATTAGGGGGAGGACAGTGAATTCCTGTACAAGCTGTGTTTGCCAAGGTGCAAGGCTTTTCCCAGGAAAGGAAACAAAGACTTCATTTTAGTTAGCTTTATAATGAGCCATTTAGAAAAGATGGGAGAATGTGTTAACAAAGAATAAATATAACAGAAACAGATATTTAAATTGTATATCCAATGGAATTATCTTTTGGGGGTTAAGGTTGGAAAACCTCAGATGTTCTTGGAGGGGAAGTCAAGTATTCATTTGAGGGGGGGGAAAAAAAGGGGAAAAAAAGATGACTAGCATTGCACATATTTAGCTCTGCCAATGTTTATAGCACTGGACACACAGTGTTTTACTGCAAGAAGATGAATATTTATTAACAATTCCAAATGATCTGTTCCAAAACGCACCGTGCACTCACAGCGATGTTTCACCACAGAAGTCCAGGTGTTTCCTGTCTGAGTGTGGAGAGGCCACGAGCTCAACATAGCTTCACTGAGCTGCGCTTTCGTAAAGTGTAGTGAGCAGCAAAATAACATTTTGCTCCATCTCAGCCCTCAACGTGCAAATGGATGCAATTTTTAAATGCTGGTGTTGCCTTATCTAATGTGGAGGATGGACTTGAGGAAATCGATTTAACACGGACAAGGAGCTGCCATTGTTCCTTGTTCCAACGTCTCTGCTGTTGTTCTCTCAAAGTGTTTGACTAACATGGGAATGGGAAAGTGAGGAACTTGATAGAAATTGATATTTTCTGCACTGTCCCTGAACATGGCATTTATGTTGATGGTAATTCCACAGCTGGTTACTGGCCACACTCTTGGTTGGGTGCTTTGTTCTTTTTGGAACACATCACCTGGGAGCATGGGACTGTTCAGTAGGTTGCATCTCAGGGTTTCAGGACTTAAGGAAACTCTGATTGATCAAACTCTGATCAATCTCTGTCTCAAGATCAAACTCTATCTGATCTGTACAGTAGACCCTTTCCACATAGCCAGAAAGAATTTCAGGTATTGTTGTATTCGTGGGAGATTGCAGGGACACAATTCTTACACAGAGGACTGTGAAACTGCAAAAGCTCAATTCCTGAGAGCAGAAGTGAGCAGAACAGGTTATGCCAGCACTCTGCAGCCTTGTGACCAGCCCATTCCTGGGCCCCCTCTGCCCACACATGCATCCTTCCTTTCAGGAGAAGCAAGGGAGCAGGAGATAAGCACTCTGATAACACTTGTGCTGACCTAAGGGTCAACAGCAGGAGCAGCCATCCATCCTCCAGGAGCAGAAGACCTCCCAAGGCCAACCATTATCACACAGCCATCACTAAATGGGCTAGGAGCTTCAGTGCTCTCAGTGACCATAATCTTCACAAAGTTCTCCTTACATCTGAAACCCATCAGTAGAAAGCCTGAATCCCAGAGCATACTGTGCCAACATTTCTGCATTACTGCTCTACGTGTCCAAGCCACCGGATACCTACCCAGTGATGGGCAAACTGACCTCCTGCTCCATGGCACGTTCCCCAGATGGAGAACTGTACCTTAGGAGTCTGAGTGCCTGCTGTGTTTAGAAAGCACACTCCTCTAGCTGGTTTCAGAGAGAGGAAATTAGGTTTCTGTTTGTTTCTGTTTACTGGAGATAGGCTAAAAATCAATCTGCAGTCTTTCTGAGGAACCTGGAGCTGTGCCGCTGTCAACAGTTGTACTTTTGCGTGCCCACCACGTCACAGCAGGGAGATTTCAAGAGCATTCAGTTGCCTACAAAGTCCATTTCTTATGAAAATCTAAGTTTGATGGTAGCTGTTTGCCTTCTAAAATGTCAGGTTGCTGTCACTTTGTCAGGAGGACCAGACATAAGTGCTTCTCTGTGAAAAGTAATATGAAAATCACTTCCGAAGAGACAAGACCAGCCAAGGGAAACCAATTACTGCCAATTAAGCTGGCTCCCAGCTAAGCTAACTCAGTCCCACAAGTCTTCATGAATGCTTTGGTGGAAGTCAGGAAATGCTTCCTTCTTCCACAGCTATGTCTTGTGATGGCAGCTCTGCCTGTTCCAGTCAGTTCCTCTCAAGCCCTGTGCCAAGAGCACAGCAGAGCCCTATTTTCTCCTGTCTGCCTCAAGAAACAATAAACTACGGGGTGCCTGTGAAGGTAAAGCTGAATTGCCGAAAGCGCTGTAAGGCTGGGAGGGAACAGAAGTTTTGAACAAAGTTCTAAGCCAGAAAGGGAGGGCAGTGCTGGAAAGCTCAGCTTCTCCAAACCCCAAGCCTGTCGCTCGGGAGCCATCTAGTGCTCGCCTGGTCTGTGCAGCGGGACAGTGAGCAGCTGAAAACTAAACGGCTAAACCCAAAACTAAGGGACGGGACCTGCGGTTTGTCACATCGACTGTCACAAAGGGTGATGCCCACTCTTGGAAGCCAGTATGCAAAGAAATGCCTTGGTGCTTCTGATTATTCGCATGTCAGTGCTCACAGGATTTGACCTTTATTTTGAATGGTTGTTAACAGATTGGCTGCAGATACTGAGCAGTGCACTGCTTTGTGCAGTGTTCAAATAGGTGGGACCTGGGGCTAGGCTAGGGCATGGCTGACCCTATGAAATTTTTCCACACTTGCTGCCATTCACTGTGTGCAAGGGATCTTCAAATTAAATGGCATGCTGTGAGGATGGGAAGCAGCTGGATTTCAAATGTGCTGGAGTTTCCCTAACTTCCACCAGCTCTCACCTCTCACTGCTTCTTTCCCAGCCTCACTTTATAAGCTCTGTTATTCTTTCCTCGCTTGGGAATAGTGGATATTGGGAGCAGAAATATGTAAAGCTCAATTCCTTCTTATATCAAGAAATTTATGTTCAGGTTTCGCCCTAAAAAGGTCTCAGTAGGTTGTGAATTGTAGTTATGTCCTGTTATTGAATCAAGAAAAACTCTTGCTAAATGTCTCTCAGCTGCAAATTTAGGAGGAAGGAACAAAACTCACTCAGGCTGTCTTCAGAAATTCTTTTCTGCACTAAAAGCTGTTTGATACAGCTGCCCATTTTCAATCACAACGCCACAATCTACCTTTGAGTTGCAGCCTGGAAGGTGATTATTACACTTTATTTTCCAAAGCGGCCATAAAATGCTGTTAAGCAGCTTCACACTGTTCCAACCCAGCCCAGCCCCCCCAGAACTGTGGCTGTAGTCTGGTCCCTGCTGTCCTGCCTGCTGCTGCTGGATGAATTCTCCTTTGTGCTAACTCATCCTTACATACAGCTTCTATAATATAGGAACATGTCCAGTGTGTCATTGTGCACAAAGAACTGCAGCTGGAAATCAGCTGGCCCTGGTGCTCCTCAGAGCTCCAGACCAAGGCTGGAACTGCAGAATCTGTCTCCTAGCTCTTTGCTGAGCTCAGGCAGAAAGAAGAGAAGCAAACCATTGTGTAAGAAATGGCTCTCTGGTTCTGGGTGCCAAAAAAGTCACTATAAGCACAGGTAGGTGTGTTCTACCATGGTGACATCAAAGAAAAAAAGAGCTGTTCTGTGGGCAGAAAAGCCAATCAGACCCTTTTTCTACAAATTAAAGCCCTCTTTACTAAAGAATGTTCCTGAATCCTTTGTTTCCACCTCTCACAGGAGCCTCAGCCTGTGCTTGTGCCTCTTGTGACCCATCCATTGAGCAGGATTCAAACGCGCTGTGGCTTGCCCAGGGTAGCACATGTGCTCCTCAGGCACCTGGGTCCTGCCCTCCCCCCCACCCCCTGCCAGCCTTCATGACAGCTGGGCTATCTTCTAGGCTTCCCACCATCTGTCAAGGTTGGCAGAAATTAGGCAAGAAGTTCAAAAGTTACTGGGAGGAGAGCAGAGAGAGCACATTTGACAAGCAGCATTTCCCTGCGAAGTCAGGCTAAAAGGGACCTGGGAACACTGAGGAGGCTCCTCCTCCTCCCTGCAGGAAGCGGAGCCTTTCCAGGAGTATTTTATGAGCCAGCTTTCATAAGGTGAAATGTCACATCTAATGCAAATGTCTGCTCCAGCTTGTGGCTTTTGTGCCAAGTGCTTTCCTATGCTCCGCTCAGAGGCAGGGCTGCTCTGCCTATTTGGGAGCAGCAATGAGGTGCCAAGCAAGCCCTCCAAAGAACCGCCATCACTGTAAGCCCTTGGAGCTCACTACTAAAACATAGTTGGCCAGAATCAAAAGAAAGCAGCCCATGAGGGAGACGGTGTTGCATCAGTAAGGGTTTTGTCAAGTCAACACAAAGCTTGGCTCAGGAGGTACCATGCAGTGGGGCTGTGGTGTGGCCACTCGTTTCTCCGAGACCTAATTCCATCAAGTCTCGTGCGAGTGGTTGGAGCTCAAGTTCAGAGCCACTTCCAGGCAGCTCTGGTGAATAAAACTCCTCATTATTCCAGAGATTTGCTAATTGTTTTTTTGGTTCAGAACACTGGAAATGAGAACACCTATTTTTCTGTTTTTGCTGACTCCAGTGCTTTTTGGTGTAGGCACCCTAGGGAAGCAGTGATTTAGTCATCCAGCCACGTAACAGCGTGGGCCTTAATGAGTAACACATTTGTGCTTTCCATTCCCAGGCTGAGAAAGGGCCTATAAATAAAGAGTATTTGCCCTCAGATCAAGAAAACCTTTTTCTCAAATAATGTCATTAAAGTTTAAATTAGATGTAGAGGCAATTACTGGTGAAAATGTTAAAGACTGGATAACCTAGGAATATGACCTAATTTAATAGAATTTTATAAATGCTCGAATTCAATTAAATAAAAACTTTTGTCTAACATTTAAACTGTTTGCTTAGCTCTCCCCAGAGCTCACAGTAGGTTACTGTGAGCCAAACACCATTACAGCATTTGTTTAAAATGCCAAAAGGCTTAGGATAGATCCCATACACTTCTGGCTGAATCCCTGGTCACCGGACAGCAATTTCTGGGCAGAAGCTGCTCTATTAAATAATTGCTAGCTAATAAATATATTCTAGACACATTATAAACCTGGATGTTAAGCCTGTTAGAGCAAATGAAATGTTTATTGCGGGGTGGGGGGATGGGGAAATGTACAATTTGCTGTTTTGACCTAAGTGCGTTGTCGTGGAAACGAAAAAAAAAATCTTTCTTGTGTAATAAAAAATCTGCTTGTCATCTGATTTGAGCCAGTTATTTGCACAGGTGGTTTTCTCAGCAGACAAGTACTTAGGAAAAACAAATCTCTTCTTTCTCAATAGTTCCATTATGTGTCCCCACAACAATGTGTTTCGTTTCACCAGTTTTGTAATTAATGATCCATTATCGACTGATTAAATCGCATTTAGGTTTGATATGAGTTCATCTGTTACACAAGGCTGGCTCCCCAGGCCTCCTTCCTGGGTGTGTTTGCCTCGTAAGAGTTTTAATTAATGGTGAGAATGAGGTATTGGAGGTTGAATGGTTACTTCAAGCAGGCTAAAGTAGTAACAAATGTGGACACGTAAATATATCCAACAATTTAATACCAATTTCCTTGAATGAAATAAAGCAGCAGTAGGAGTAACTGAAATCAGATTGCCAACCCCTACGTAAAGCTGTTGTAAAATATTAAATTCATATGGCTGCAGACAATGGAAACTGAAATGTGAACTATGCTAACAGTTCCAAAATGTCATCCAAAAAGAAAATTCAACTTAATGGACAACATCTTTGAGCTTAGGACTGCTCCAGACCTCACTGAGATCAGTGAAAAGACGTCCACTCACTGGATTTGGACCCAAGTCCTTCAGGCAGAGGCTGTCTCCATCTGTGCCAGCCCATCTCACCCAAGGGCTGGTTTGTAAGCCCAGACTGTTTTACAGTACAGTAGAAAGCAGTAACAGAGGATGAGAGGTGGAAATAAGTAAGACAAAACAAAGCCCTTCTGATGGTGTGATATCTCCTAGAGGAGGTTAAGACAGACTGAGATGACGAGATGGCAGTGTTAATGCCTGTGTGATTTCACTGACGTCTTGCACTTCAGACTAAGGATATCTGTAATCACATGACCAGGCAGACAATGTTTTTCCCTTTCCCTCTTCGACTGCTTCATGGACAGGAATGTCACTTACACACAGACTTACCCAGATTATTCCTGACAGTCATACAACATTCTCACTGAGGTGCCCACCTCTGGCACATGTCTAAGCCACTCATGTTACACCTCATCTTGCTCTATCTCCTACAGGCTTCAGTTGCCAGGTCTGTCATCTACTAACCCTAATGTCCATGGGAGTGTGGTACCATTGCAGGGTAGTGGTGAGGTCAGTAGGGAGTTGGATGCAGAGAAACCCTGTTGCCAGGGGTGCTCAGTGCCTGCAGTGTAACATCAGAAGCTCTTCACCATGATGTGTGCCCCTGACCATGTCCTTGGGTTCTGCATGGGATGGGCTGGACACCATCCTGTGCACTGCTGGCTCAGTTGCCTGTGCTGTGCAAAACTCTGCCTCAAAGGGCAGGTGAAAAGCCCTAAAGAAAGAGATTCTATATCCTACCTGGAGAGAGAGAGAGAGAGAGAAAGGTTGAATGTGATGTTTGCCATTTGAGCCATTGGCTCCAGAGCTGCTTTTCTAGGCAGTTTGGAGCATCTGCTAGAAATAAGAAGCTGTGCAGGATTTAAGATTTCAAGAAAATACTGTAGGTAAATACCAGGCCCTTACACATTCCTTTGCCAGCATGGCAAAGAGTGTAAACAGCTTTTTTGGGACCAATTATAGAAGTTATATGTTTAGTCTACAATCTGGGTACCTTAAACTAAAGCTGCTTTGTTTCTACTTGGAATGGCTTTATCAAAGATTGAAGAATCAAGTTTTACACGAGCAGTGGAACGTTAAATCACGGGCAACTTGGAAACACAATGCTTCAGGGCACTTGGAAGAAACTGCATTAGGGGGAAACTGTGTTTTAGCTGATCACTGTTTGCATGGGAATTTGCACACTCAGAGAACAGCAGTCTAGATAGTCAGTATTGTATTGAAATGAGTTTTATTAATGCAGGAAGGGGCTTCACAGACACACTGGAACATTCACTGTAGGTCTTTCACTAGATGGCACTGCAGTACTATGAACACTGCGAGAACACAAGGCACAGTGCCTGTGCCTGCCTTTATCTCTACTCCAGTTTGCTTTTACAATACATATTAGGTGTGATGGTGGTGAGTATTGCCACGAAGCAAACGACATTGAGATCTTGAGTAGCACACACTGCTTTGCTCCGTCCCACACGTGGGCACAAACACGTACACGCTGCGCTAAGGCAAAAGCTGGAACATCATGGAAAGACTCCAGGGGAATTGGAACTAGAGCAAGAATTTCTGTGCACAAAAGAGAAGAGGGGAACAAACTTCTGAAAAGTGAAAGGAGGAGGAAAAGAACAGGTTTTGAATCTTTGAGAGGAATCAGGAAAAGAGGGAGCTGTGGCCAAGAATAGAATGGCAGCTTCAGTACATTAAAAATGCCAATGAAACTTGGAAAGGCTACATTTATGGAACAGAAATGCTACCAAAAGCTTTGAAAAGAGGAAAGCCTTTCCAGGCTGGATTTGAGGCTAGATAAGAGGTACTCTAGGGATATTATATTTCCTTATTTTGGAGAAATAAAATATTCTGTCCATAATCTTGTGATTTCCCTGAAGATTAGCAAATAGCAAACTAGGGCCAGTTCTTCATCTGCTATTGACTTCCATGGCTCCTCTGACTTAAGTGAAGTCACTCTGACTTAGATGAAGATCCAACCTCTGTAAATTTGAAGTATTTATCAAGCAAGCAGATAACATCTTTTTCTTTCATTGGTTTGTTGTTTTTTTGTTTGTTTTGTTTTGTTTTCCCCTCTCAAAGAATATTATTAAATTATGTGCAAAGTTTGGGCATCCTTTATTTTCTTTAAATTGTGTTAACAGTGTGGTTTTTAGTGAAGCACTCAGAGATATGGCAGTTGTTACTTGCATTTTTCTTCCGTTTATCTTATCCAGGCTAATGCATTGTATTTAAAGTAGCAATTTGGTAATCCTAAGGTTCCACACATAGCTAAAAGCATAAACTCTGTGCTCTGAGAGATGAGATTTGGCAGATTTAGCTGCAGTGCCTTAAGATGTGACCGCCTCCAGCTGTTCGCCAAATACCTCTCTGCCTTCCAGCATCAGTGTCCTCTAGAAAGGGTGACAGAAAGGGACATGCATCAGCACTGCAAGTGACCCCAGTTCAAAGCCTAAAGCACTGGTGAGTGTGAAAAACAAGAGTGAGCTGATGTACAGACACATGGCTCCTGCTGCTGCAGACAGCTGGGGGTGGGAGAAACTGACACAGCTAAACCTGTTGGACTTTTGATAGTGAGAGCCAAAGACGTCAGCAGATCTGTGCAATGCAGGCTTCAGCCCAGCCTGGTTAATAAACCACCTCACTCACACATCTTAATGCCTAAACCTAAGCTTATATAAGCTCTCCATCTAACCTTCAATCAGTTCTGCACAAGGAAACAAGGGTATTGTATTTTGTTATTAACATCCTTTGCAGTGGTGTAGCTCCTGATACTATTCAGTATGTCTCACTCCTTGGTGTGGGAACACTGCTCAAGACCTCTCCTGTGCAGGCTGTTCCTGCAGTGACAGCAAAGGATCAGTAGAGTGGGCTGTGGAGGAGTCTGAAGCATAACCCTGTTCTTTTCAGGGGGAAAAAAAAAAAGCCTTAGCCAGTATTTCCAAGCCTGTCAATCATGTTTTTCCTGTTGATTCAGTGAATCAGAGTGTTAGTGTTTTCCCTGAGCTGCAAGTTTGATTGTATGATACATGTTGGAACTGGTGTTGTATGTTGGAACTGGGAGATTATGTCAGTCTCTCAGATTTTTTTTTCTAAAAACAAAAAAGCCTTATCAAAAACAGCTGGATTCATGTAATTGATTTACATCCCATAGCTGTCAGACAGAGCTTTGCTTTAACTCTGGAGGATTTAGAGGCAAGAGAAACTTAAAGTTTTCCCAAATTCCACCAGTCTGAGCCTGAGAATGTCGTTGTGTCTATCTGTGATGACAACTCCCAGCAGATCCTGCAGTGTGTGATGCACTGAGGCCATCAAACAGCAGCAACTCAGGACAAAATGCAGCAGAATTTCTGTATTGTTAAAATGGTTCTCTTGAATCTGTCCCTCCTCTGAGTGCTGGTGAAAAGCATCTGCAAGGCACTGCCTGGCTGGCAGAGAGTGTGGGTGACATTAGTTCATCTCCAGTGCAGTTTCCAATTAGTTCATGTCCAATTCAGACTGCTGAGACATGCATCCAGCCCTCCCCAGACAACTTGTCTTTTTACAACCAGAAGCATTGACAAGTGGAGGAAGAGTGATTTAGCCATTTGGCCAGGATTTAAAGACTTTGTTTTGCAAACAGAATGCCTGGCTTGCAGAAGTGCCAGATAAATGGGTCTTGCTCCCACACACATTGACTGGGCTTGAATCCCTGTTATGGCATCATTAGAGGTGATGAAATTTGTGTGATTGTTTCAAGCCTAAGGTGGGTTCTGACCCATTTTGGACAGAAGACCAGCTTAACTGTTGCTCAGGAGAAGGAATCACAAGAGTGTTTTGGGTAGAAAGTGACCCCTAGAGATCACTGAGTCCAACCCCCCTGCCAAAGCAGGATCATTCAGGGCAGGCAGCACAGGAACACATCCAAGTGGGTTTTGAAAGCCTCCAGGGAGGGAGACTGCACAACCTCTCTGGGAAGCCTATTCCAGTGCTCTGTCACTCTCACCATAAAGAAGTTTCTCCTCATGCTGAGGTGGAATCTCCTGTGTTCCAGCTTGTACCTGGTTATTCCTTGTCCCATCACTGGGCACCACTGAAAAGAGCCTGGCACCTTCGTCTTGACATCCACCACTCAGATGTTTACAGATGTCAATAAAATTCCCTCTCAGCCTTCTCAAGACAAAACAGCCCCAGGTCTTTCAGCCTTTATCCACAGGAGAGATATTCGAGTCCCCCAGTCATGCTTATAGCTTGATCACTGCAGATGTAGCGATCACTGCCGGTGCTCAGTAGTTTGGGCAGCCCTGGGAGCTGGTTTAGTGAGCCACAGAGACCTCTAAGTGCGCCAGCAGCTTGGTACTGTGGCTTATTCCAGGTGGGAGCTTGCACAGCACTTTTCATTCAGCCTAATTGGGTTCCTCTGGAAGTCAAACAGAGCTTGATCATCACTGTCACCAGCAAAAGGGTTAGTTAAACAGAAAGCACTTTTGTGCCAGTATCCCCTTCACACATAGAGGTGTGACATATACAATTACTTTAAATTGACAAAGAGCTGCTATAATTGAGGGATTTGAATAATAAGCCTCATTTACTTGAAAATGTTAACAGGGCTGTAACCCCCTGCATGTGGCACATGCTTCATGGCACATCAGGCTTGAGTGCCAGTTTCCCCTTCAGCCTCAGCCTTACAGTGTTATTTTGAAATGGAAATAGAAATAAATAAATAAATAAATAAAAGGGAGGCTTCTTTCTTCAAAAATACTGTCAGAGAATTTGTTATTAAAGTTCATTGCTGTGCACCCATAAATATTTACATATTTCTATAAGCATATTCATTGACCATGACAGATTCAAATGCAGTCTCGATGCGGGGATTTGTCAGGAAGCAGCACGAGTTATGCAGTTACTATGTTTTAATAACTGTGTTTATTTAAATGTTCTCTTGGTAGTCAGCTAAATGTTCAGTCTGGAGGTTGTCTCTCCAGACAGAGATATAAAAAATATATTTGACCCACTTGTAATATATTGGATATTTCTTTATAATCTCATTAAAAAGTGTGCAGTGAACACAAACCCATCATTTACCTGCTGGTGTAGTTTCATTAAACATCAAAAGGGTGCTTGATGGAGTAGAATAATCCTGTTCTGCATCCTTCATTGAACATCTTTCAGAATAAGTTTATTCATTTAATTAGAAGGTTTCTCCAAGTGCAGATTGCACTGGTTTGACTAGTCTGTCTGAATTTGCATTGTTATCCAAAGCATCCTCCATTTCCCCGTGCTTCCCACAAGTGTGTTAGAACACATGCTGCAAATATCTGCACAAATTGCTACTTCTTTTCAGACTGGTGTTGGGACTAATTCAAAAGTGGAGGAACAGAGAAGGAACATTACACTTTAAAGTGGAATTTTTCCTTCAAATCTGTGGATTAGTCATGGCAAACAATGAAATGTTTAACCCAATATTAAATGGGATTATTAAACATCTTTTCAAAGTGGAAAATCACACATATTATTCTATTCCCAGTACAAAAGGACACTGAATTACTTTCTCTCTTCATTCAGTATAAAACAATGGATAATACCAGGGGCATACTTCAACCACAGAGGACCCTGCTGAATCACATAGACTGAAAACTATCTGGATCATTTTCACATGAAGGTGACATTCCCTGTGATTAAAGCATGCTCTTGTGGTAATGATGGTGAGGCTGGTAAAAGTTGGGATGGTGCAAACTGGGCTGTAGTAAAGTGGGATGTTGTAGCTGAGGCAAATTTTAGCTCCCTGTGTCAGTCCTATGTGCAGACAAAGAGTTTTGGAAGGATGCTATGCAGCTCAGCAGCTGGAACACACGTTTGGAAGAGTAAAGCCAGTCCATCTCCATTTTTCTCTTTGATGTCTAGCTTTTGGGTGTGTGACCTTCCTCACATCTAGATCAATAGGTCTGCAACCATTAATTGTGGGAAAACCAGGGCCCGTTTGTAACGCTGGAGGTGAAGACATAACACACGGTCAGGTCTCTCCCTGCTGAAGAATGGATAGCTGGCTAACTAGGCAGTTCTCTTAATCAATGCCATTGGCTTTCCTGCAGAGGGATGTACTCAGGCAAGAGTGGTCAGAGATGGATGGCTCTTCAGCACCCAGACTAGCAAGAACAGCCTATAAAAGTAACGCATCACATAAAGCAGATTTTTTCCTGTATAATATCTGATTCCTCCTCACACCTGTCCTGGGTTAGGTGTAAGCTTATTTCATAGAATCATAGCATCAGTCAGGGTTGGAAGGGACCACAAGGATCAGCCAGTTCCAACCCCCCTGCCATGGGCAGGGACATCCTACCCTAGATCAGGCTGTCCACAGCCTCATCCAGCCTGGCCTTAAACACCTCCAGGGATGGGGCCTCAACCACCTCCCTGAGCAACCCCTGCCAGGCTCTCACCACTCTCATGCTGAACAACTTCCTCCTCACGTCCAGTCTGAATCTCCTCACCTTCAGCTTTGCTCCGTTCCTCCTAGTCCTGTCACACCTGAGAGCCTCTGAAGGAAACCCTTCCCTTTGCCCATGGTTGGAGTTGTTGCAGTCCACACAGGCTGGTACTGCAAAAAGTCTCTTTACTTGGGATCAGAATGGTTTGAAAATGCAAGGGGGCTTTGTGCTGAACTATTCCTGGGTAGGCAAGGGTGAATTCTTCACTGTGGTGCACCAAATCTGTGGTGCTTGGGTTAAAAGCTTCATTATGAGTTGAACCAGCAGAGTGCTTTAAACTAATTATGGACTTTGCTGGTGGTTTATTTGGGGCCATAGGGGTGAACAGTAAGAGATAACAGAGCCCAGTTGTGCTCAGGTGCTTCCTGCTTTTGTTACTGTAATTACTACTTGGAGGCAGGTCAGTATTTAAAATAATCTGATACTTTTGTTACACAAATCCATATCCACCAACAGAATGACTGTGTAACTTGAGGGGATAACTTAGGTATTAGTGAGACTTAGGACAGTGGCCAAGTCACATCATTTTGAGGAGCTCTTAACAGTCACTACAATAAAATTATGTTTATCTCTAACTAGATTTTTCTGCCCAGCAGAACATACAAAGGCCTGACTTAACTGCTTCTATAAAAAGCAACTAGATGGAGAAAAATAATTGAGTCTGGATACGAGGTACTTTGAACACAGGAGATGCATTTGAAAAAATTTATCTTTTCATGGGATGAAGTAAAGTTTAATCAATTGATTTTGTTCTGAATATTTCGGGGCAGAAAATAAATCTCTGTTTCCTTTAGCAGTTGCTTCCAGTCATCTCTTGTCCTGCCAATATGCAATGTCCTGGCTATTCTCTGTTCTTGTGATCCACATTTCCCACATTTCATGTCTGTTTTTCTCACTTAGCTTTGTGCCATCCCTGCATAAGGCTGTGGCAAAGAAGAACAGGTACAAAGTCATGCCAAAAACTTAGTCCTGGAGCTAAGAACAAGCTTTGGATTGAGTCAGCAGATGTCGCGGTGAAGCAAGCTGGTGTTTTTCTGGGGTGGCTGCCATCGTGTGCTTCAGCAGCTGAGCATTCACTGTTAAGATAGTGTGGGTATAAACCTGTCTACACTAAGTCAGTGGCAAAATTCCCACCAACTTCGAGGGGAGGAGGGTGTCTTCTCAAGTCCCTGGGCTCAGGGTGATACTTCTGTGTGGCACACTGGCAGTGCTTGGCTTTTCCCATGTTTCCTGTGGATTACTTGATACAACGAATACTGGTTTATGTTAAACCTCATTTTTCTTTCCTTTTAATTTTATTTTCATGGTGCTTCCATCCAGCCCTGTACTAAACCCCCAAAACATCTACCATGAAGACAAAATGAGTCTCTAGTTCCTTTGGATTTGAAGTAAATCTTAAATATGTTAATTGCAGGGCAGATGCTTGAAGCTGCATCTAAAAGATGCCAAGGTGAAATAAGCTTTCAGAGAAGTGAGCAATGGCTTGTTAGCTCTGAAGCACAGTGGTGGTTTAGGGGGCATGAACACTCTCAGGATCACTGTTATTCTTTCACTGCTGTGCAGTCAGAAATGAGACAAGTTGTACATTTCTGTGAGCAGTCAGGAATGAAGCCTGGTGGTTAATCATGGAAGGACTTAAGCTGGAAAGGACCTTAGAGTTCATCTACTCCAAGCCCCTGCCATGGGCAGGGACACCTCTCAATTAGAGTTGGTTGCCCAAGGCCTGATTCAGCCCAGCCTTGAACACCTCCAGGGAGGAGGCATCCACAACCACTCTGGGCAACCTATTCCAGAGTCTCACCAGCCTTGGACTAAAGAACTTCCTAAGATCTAGTCTAAACTTACCTTCCCTCAGCTGAGTAGATATGGAGCTAAAATACTCAGCTTTATAACCTTGTCTCATGTTGTAGGATTTATTTCCATCTCTGTAGGGTGAGGGACTGGGTTAAGTTGGGCTGTTAGAAGGACTAAGCCTGAAGTAGCTGTGTTGAACCTGCCCCGGAGTTATCTGCATACAGCTACTGAGAGAAACAAACCTAAGTTTGTTTTAAATGGATTAGTCAAACTTCACTAAATGCTTGTGTCGACATTCTCATTTGGAATTAAAGCAGCTTTAACTCAGTTTCATTCACTTAGAAAATTGATTAACTGTATGGGCAGAGCATTGCAAGCAATAATATTACCACAGCTTAATGAGTTACCATTCATCAGCTAACTGTCAATAACTTCTCGTCTATAAGCTCCCATTCCACCACAGTTGAAGGGTTTGCCTGGTAACTGTGAGGGGTTGACAGCCTGCACAGAGTCAGGGCAAGCAGCTGAGCTGACAGGCAGCAATCTTTCCATCTCAATTGCCTTGAAATCATACCCTCATCCTTCTGGGGTTTAGACAAGCCCTGCATTTGTTGAGTGCTTAGTGTGGACTTCTGTGCAAACAGCCCTTGCTCACATTCAGGACCACCAGCAGGAACCACAGGCAAACAGCATCCACTCTGAGAGAAGGAAAGAAGCTATCTCTGTGCTAATTTATGGGTGAAGCCTACCCAAACTATGCCGTGGGCCAAGGAGGGAAGGGGGCAGAGGAGAGAGTCTATTGGCATATAATTTCTTAGCAGTTCCACTCCATGGAAAGCCAACCTGTTCTGCCATTTTTTGGCATTATGCACTGTCCCAGGTAGAGAGGCACTACCTATACAAGTAGCAGTCTAGCTTTGCTAACAAGGTACTTGCTTGTACTTGCTACTTGTAGGTTACCCCACTGAGCCTCACAGTAGATGAGGTCTGGCCATGCTTTGTGCTGCAACCAGCAGCGCTGCCTTGGGTGCAAGGGGGCTGCTGGAAACTCACCGAGCAACTCTTCCCTTCCATGAGCACAGAGCAGATGTACCTTAAGCAATGCTAAATTCAGTGCAAGCCACCAAGGTAGATACAACTGCATTTTCAGCTCTTCAATAATTATTTCCAATAAGCATTCCCATAATTTAAAAACTCTACCAAGCTGCCTATGGAATGAAACAACTCTTCTTGAGTTACACTGTTTAAATGAATTATAAGCCCCAGTGAAGGAAGCAAGATGAACAAGTGAAAAGCAAACACTCTGCAGACCTATTCAAATCACTGTAAAGTTTGGCAAACTGGGCCCACTGTGTCTATTACCCACTTTAGGACATCATAACTAGATTGTTTTGTTTGTTACACCGCTGGATACTCTCCTGGATCTTAAAGCCTTGCCAATTGTTTTCTTTATTGGGCATTTTGTTGGATGCTACGGTAAAATGAAATAATTGGGGTTTGTTTATAGTGCCAAAGTATGTTTTCCTGAGTGGCTGTTTTCAGCAGGCAGGCAGTTAAGTAAACCCAGGGTCCATATACCACAGAGAGATGTAAGACTGGTATTGATTATTTGCTTCCTGCATTATCTTCAGATTTAAATCAAGTAAAGCACAACGGCTTTGCAAATTTTGAGGCAGCTTTTCACTACTTTCCGTTGCACTCACGCTGAGATATCTTCCTTGTATGGAGTTTTCTCCTCCTCATGGTCATCCAAACTCACTCAAACACTGACCTGTTCTTGGCATGGGCTCCCTAATGGAAGCAGAAGTGAGGTCTTTGGGGAAGGCACTGGGTTTGGAAATACATCTGAACTACACCAGACTCCACAAATAAAAGATGCTAGGTGAGGCTCTGCAGGCATTAACCTTTCTTTTCACACCACTTGGTAATGTCCAGTTTCAAATATGGGCTGGGGGGGGGTGGTTCTTGAAGGGGGATTTGCAGCATTTTCTAATATCTAGTGTCCACAAACAGGTCTCTCTGGAGTTACTGAAGAACTAAGCTGGTGCATTTCAGCACAAGCACTCTGACTCCCTTTACCCTTCTTTCCCAGAGTTTGTGGAACCATCACAGATAAACCAAGTCAGTAAATTGGCATTATGAAGAATCAAATAATGGTATTCTTTGATCAGCAAGGAGCAGGCATACAAATGCAAAAGGCACTGAATGCAGAGAAAGACACAAAACCCAGGAGTCATAAGAGTTTGGAGTTGCTGGCATGGCGGAGCCATAGAGATGTAGAGAAAGGCACAAGAGGAAAGCAGGGGGATTAGAAACAGAGCAAACACCACAGGTTGTGGTAAAAGCAGGGACACTGGTGTTTTAGTTAGATAAAAAGAACAGAATTACTTGCTGCCTCTGAAAGCCACCACAGGCTTTTTCTTTAAAAAAAAAAAAATGTTATTCAGCTCTCCTCTTATCAAGCAAAAAAACTGTTTCAGTTCAGCCATATGAAATGCATCATTCTAAATGAAAACATGCCAGGAAATCACCTCTCTCCCACCCTTCTTTCTTCCCCAGAATTCACCAAGCATCAAAACACAACTGAAGGGGGGGAAATGAATCTTAGGGGGAAAAAAAAAAAAAAAGAAAACCTGCTAATCTGTTCATTTAAGTGTTGCTTGAAAATAGCCTTTGTGGGGACTTTGCCATTATCTGTGGCAGGAATATAATTGTGAAATATTTTAAAGGCCCCATCTGTCTCCCCAGTACATTCATTCTAATTGTGAAAAAGCAGGGATGTTCTTGCCTCTCATTAGGATAAGCTTACTTGCCTTAGTTTCTTTCTCATAACAGCATAGGTCAAAGAGGAGACACCTTAATGAGAATCTTGGTAACATAAACAGGAAATATGGTTCATTTGCTTATCTTCATTTGCAACTCAAAACTTCAGGCCCAAAATGAAAACACTCATTTTCTTTAATTCTTTTTTTTTTCTTTTTTTTTTTTTCTTTTCCTTTGTCTTTCTCTTGGGCCTTTATCTATTAAGCAGGGCAATTATGGGATGTATTTTCCTCAGAAGTATTAATATTCCCATTTAGGAATTAATTTACCAGCATAGAAGCAATAAACTAAAGGACAGTATCATTCTCATTCTTGGTTTTTATCTCTGGAAACAGTTGTTTTCACTTCTTCAACCCACAAATTAAATGGAAAGGAAGAATTACATACAGTCAAAGCTATTTAAAGTTGAGATGATCAAAAAGAAAAGAGCAGGGCACTTCAGCTTTCTGTCAACACGTATTTTATATGCATCGCCTTCCTTTAGTCATAGGGAGGCCAAAGATAACAATTAGCCATATTTTCCCTATATGCTGGGAAAGCAGAAAAGGTGACACTGCTCCAAGCCTGTCATTCCATTTCTCACACACAGACAAGCACAGACATTCAGGAGGTGCTCGTTCATTGCACAGTACGATCCCTGAGCTGTGAGTTCAGGAGAAGGAGAAGCAAAATCAAATAATCCCTGTTTCACTTGTGCTGCAATCCAGCACGCGTTTGCTGGCAAGAGAAAGCTGGCACTGGGAACAGTGATCTATTGTATCAGCTGAGGGAGCCTTCAGGTTGGAGCTGGCAGACTTGGCCAAGCTTGGCTGGGTGCCCCAAACCCCACATGGAGTGTCTTCTGGAGCTTGGCTGCTCAGTATCACCTGAAGTCAAATGAGATGCAGCCCCGTCTCAAGTTCATCCACAGGCTAATTCCCAGGCCATTGTTTTGAGCATTGTTTTCAACTGCACACTGTCCTAAGCAGCAGCTTCAGCTAGTGAAGCTCACAACCTGCTTGCACAGTGCAGTGTTATTTCCAGTGTCTAGCTCAGGTGTTATTTCCATAAGAGAGCTGCTCTCCTTTGAACTAAGGGAACACAAGAGGAGTTCTTCAACAGAACCTGGGAGGACATGCCAGGATACGTTGCCCATTGTGCATAAATAGTTGAAGGCAATTGTTTTCTTATGCTGCTATTGATAAGCACTTAGAGTAATACACATCAAGCTTTTGCATATTTATCACTCAATGCAAAATATCAGTATTTTTTTTGAGAGGAGGCACTGAAGGTGAGAGAATTTTAAATACCCTACCTTCAAAAAATCAGATCCAAAGTTACAACTACAGCTCATCTCCTCGCACCAGATATATTCACAGATACATTTATTTTATGCTGCAGAATACCAAGTACCTAACTATGTGAACTGTCTTTTCCTCATTATCTACATCAGCTTGGGAATAATTACCAGGCTGAGCAGGTCTGTGTGTACTACATGTCTTTGCTTTGTCAGAAGCGGACTGCCTCATGTTTTCAAGCATATATTTTCTGCACACTTCTCCATCCTGTGTGCTATGAAAAGTCAAACCTGAAGGTGGCCTGTGGTTTGATACAGGAGAATGTAAAACTTCAACTGAGGAGTATTCATTTTTCTTCCTTTCTGATGAAGGAATTGTCTTTGAATGCTCTCATTTGGATATTTAAAATTAATGTCTTCCCAATCAAACTGCAATGTAATTGAGTTGAAATTAAGCACTAGATACAACAGCAATATATGTTTAATATGCTCCTTCGAATCACTGCCCTTTAGCATAAAAGTAGGTTACTCTCACTTTTGGGAATGGGATCATCCCATGAAATCGAGCGGCAAAACCTCACCAAAGTCACTTTTTCTTCCACATTTAATTGAAGAGCTAAGTACACAATCACTCCTTGCATTTCCATAAAGCTACTCGAGGGATGATGTGTGAAAAGAATTTATGTCTGCTTCATGCAAGGTCATTAGCGCTCATGCAGGGCACCACTAATGGCACTAAACCATCTCACACGCTGATGGTGTTTGCATAATACAGGATTTGGGGNAAAGCTGTGTCTTTTGAAACAGACTATTTAAAGGTTGCTGATGTTTGGATGGAATTATTTTATGTGGGGTGTTTAGTCTGTATGTGAGCTGCATAAAAAATAAAGTGGTATAAATGAAATTTCTGTCCAATTCAAGCAAATTTTAGCTTTAGAAAAAAACCAGCTGTAGCCATTAAGCAAAACAGCTGTGTGCTGGAAGAGGTAGCTTTGCTCCATGAGGATGACTTTTGTGTGTTTTCTTCCCTTTTGGGCTGCTACATTCTTTATGGATGATGAGAGCATGCAGCTGAAGCAAAGACTTTATCATGCATACCTTTACAGACACAGAATAAGAACCAGGCTTTGCCCAGAAGGATTACAGTCTAGGTAGATCAACAGGATGGAATCTTAAAGTAAAGGCAGAATAATCTTATCCTAAAAGATGAAGAAGTAGAACTGATAAAGGACTTGGTACAAAACCATTAATTTGGTCTAATAGAAGTGGTTAATGAATTTAATTTATTTTGTTGGATTTTAAAATCCCCAGGAGCTTTACCTTGTCTGTTTTGCACATGGCCACAACTGCCCCAGGCAATTCAGCAGTTTCCTTCTACCTAAGCCAAGTTGCAAAAGCAAAGCATTCCTTGCTTGTGCTGTCTTTCCTTGAGCAGGGCACTCTCTTAAGTAGGCTCATTCTGTCCCTATCCCTGCTGCCAGCCTTGAGTGCTCTAAAAAATAAGCTGAATTGGATTGCTTTAAAACAGAAAAAATACAGCTAATACTCATAATGCTTTAACCTTTAAGGTACTTGGTAAGAAAGCTACTTGCAATACTCTGCTCAAATCCACACTATCCACAAAGAGAATCAGTGCATTATCCTTGGTGTAGGAATAGGGAATGAAAATGCATGTTCTGTCTGTCCTGCTCAACTCTGGACTCTCAGTGGGTCAGATTTTTCCTAGTCTGGGTCCTCCTGGGTATCTCTCATGGTTACACTCAGCACCATTTCTATATATTTCTTTAACATGTTTTACACTGAAGCTCATGGGAGCAATCATACACCTGGGTGTAGAGCATCTTCTCCTAAATCCTCCTTAGACTGTTGAGCTCCCTTGGCCCCATGCACATGGTGGAACATCCTTCTCCCACATCACTCTGTGTTTGCACATCAGAAATGGCAGTTTCAGAGTGTTTGTGATAGGCATTCACTGAGACTGCCTTATCCATGTTGTACTGACCATAAAAGGACACAGCCTAGGAGTTAGCTCCATACATGTAGGTGATAATAACCCTGTTAACACACAAGGCTCTCTGTCTTCTTAGCCATTATCTCAGCCTTTCACCTAGAAGCTTGCACATCATTCACTACCTGGCAGCTGTATCCTCCTCAGGACTATCCATATTCACTGATTAAGATAAAATTTTGTGGACAAAAGAAGGAAAGCAGTGTCTCACATGCTGTTTATTGTTAAGGGGATATTTAATAGCTTTTAAATTCATTTAAGAAAATGGGAGCGGTGAGTCACATGTAATTATTCCCAGATAGATCATTAATTACTTGATAAAGTTTCTACATAATGCTGCCTTTTGCTTTTCTTTTTTTTTTTTTCCCATAATGATGG